>VDFB02301115.1:0-28647 GCA_007258455.2 Sequoia sempervirens
CACCGTCTGGAAGATTTCATCTTGAAAACACGTTTTCTTCACATTTGCCTTAGAAATTTTAAATTTCCCTTAGGAAAAATCATCAACCTGGTGCCCGCTTGAAATCTTCATCCCAGAATCCTCGACAAACTGTGGAAGACCTTAAAATCAACTCCTCATCGACAATCTTCGATACCCAGAAGAAAATTTTCTCCAGAACGCGTTGAATTCATGGGTGCCCAACGAACGGGTTCATTTAATTTTCTCGAATTTTGAACCTTAGAAAATATTCCCCTGTGAAATTTAAATCCGTTCTTTGATCTTCTCTGAGAATTTTGCTCTGACTTGGAAAAAATTTATCGACCCTGCGGAGCTAGCATCACTGACTTTATCCCTGGCAACTCTGCTCGTGCTTCAGGAAAATTCTACCACTTCTCCAGACTTAGGCATTTTTCTAAGGGAGAAAATATTTTGTGCCTTAGAAATTTTTGAAATCATCTCTTTGGAAAATTTTGCCGTAAAAATTTTGTATCTAGCTCGATCCATTTTGCCTGTGAAAATATCAACTCCACTTAGAAAATTTTATTCATAGAGGTGCCTGGCACATTTTATTTTTCACTCACCATCTTGGATTTTATTTCGCACTTGGAAAAAATATTCATTTGAAGTTCCAACGCCTTAGAGAAATATTTCATCACCTTTCTTTGTTTCACTTTGCCATCCTTGGCGCATAGCATGCTGAGAAAAGAAAACCACGCCTTAGCAATTTATTTCCACCCTTTTGCACTATTTTCTAACACCTATATCACTCATCACCCTCAACGCCTTCGAAAAATTCTCTAACACCTTGTAACTTTTAGGCGCCTAGCACACACATGAGGGAAAATCACGCCTTAGACACTTTCACCACCTCACACGCCCTTTAAAAAAAAATCTCTAATACCTTGAGCGCCTAACACTTGAGGAGGGATAACCACGCCTTTGAAGTATTCACTCACTTTTTACTTCCTTTACCACCTCCATTTACTTATTACAATCCAAACATGGGCGCATTTGAGGCATAGAGGAGGATGAGTTTTGTTGACTTGTTGACTCCTTAGCTGCATGGGCGCATTTAGCATAGGGAGGTGGATGAAAAAATTTTATACTTAGAAATTTTCCTGGACTTGCTTATGAGGTGGGCGCATTTCAGCATGTGTGGAGGATGACACATTTCCAACGGCCAGCCTTGACTTCTTGTTGGGCGCTTTTGCTACATGAGAGGGATGGGCGCAAATGGAGGGTGGTGGAGGATATCTCCATGCCTTAGAAAAAAAAATTTCTCATCAACCTCTTAGAGTGGGCGCATTTAGGCTAGGGAGCAGGATGAAGTTTTAACTTAGAATTTTTTTTTTTTAGCATGCAAACTCTCAAGGTAGGTGCATTTGGGCTAGGCAGGAGGATGAACTCAACACTTAGAAAATTTTCATCAACTTATTTCTCCTTGGGCGCATCTGAAGTAGGCTACAGGATGAGACTCAGACTTAGACATTTTTTTACCTTCCTCTGCCAGCGTTCATGCCCCTGCTATTTATAGTAAATCTTCTCATTTTTGCACTTCTGAAGATTGGATCAACTTGAAATTTTGAACGTAGCATCCTCATAACCTTGTTATCCTGTCGACACTGCCATTTTTAATCACCCTGCTATTTTTAGCATGTTTCTGAAGGTGGTTTACTATAAATAGTAACCTCATGTTTCTGATAGCTCCCAAGCTCCGATCGAGTTGAAATTTGAATGAGGCGCTCCTCACCACGGATCTTTATCATTGACATCGACGATGCACCTGATTTACTATTTTAGCATTGCTTCCAATTTGACTTACTATAAATAGTAAGTGCCCGTTGACCGGAATTTCACCACATAGCTTGAAGGATGCCGAATAGAGCGAGAAGTTTATACTGTTTTCTTAAGATTTTGACTTTTGATGCCTATTTTAGGCTCGTTGAAACCCTAACTTGTAATCGTATGCCGGTCAAAAGATTCCGCTTGTTTCCGTTTTCTCAAGGTAATCGGACGCCTCATGAATCGAATCGCTGGAAGCTACCAGTTTGACACTCATAAAATAGCAAGTTCCTATCAGTGAAATTCCATAGATGTCACACTATTATCGCTGGGTTTCGAAAACTCCATCAGAATCAATTGACATGCAAAAGAAACCCCATGCAACTCCTAAAATAGCCTCCTGGCAATAACTCGAAGTGGTCATCTCACTTGCATGTTGTCGCTGGTTTCAAAACGCATCCATACGCGGTAAAGAAAATCCTCAAGATCCGGACTCCCCGAATCCCCAGTTTTGAACGCTAAAAATAGTGCCGCCCCTGCTTTCGCTTCAAATTGGTAGACAGGCAACCATATACCAATGCGCAGGATGGGGATCGGAATCTCAAATACCGTAAATTGCTCCCCGACTTCACACTTACTAAAAATAGTAAGTAGCTCATAATTTGATGAAAATCCGCTGAGAACCTGCTGGAAGCACACTAACACAAATGTTAAGCTCAATTTTCAAGTTATTCACTTTATTTGACCCTCGAATTGACCCTTAAAAGTTCAAAACCTTAATTTTCAAACTTGGCCAAAATCATGTTGAAGCTTGCAGACGGGAAAGAGAGAGACCAAAAACCAAAGCCAAAAAGACCAGAATGGAGCAAAAATTAGGGGTCCCCATCTTGAATGGGGCGATGTGTGAAAAAGGTCACAACAGTACTGAGAATCCTCCGACTACCGGATATGAGATTGTACCAGGCAAAGATATGACCAGGCACTAATCATAGAGAGTGTCAACGTTGTGTCAGGGTATCAAAACTACGCGCCACCAGAGGTTAATTACAGATTTCCACCAGCTTCGGCAAATGGTCCCGTGGAGGCGCCAGACGCTCAAGTTTATGAGGAAGCTCAAGTCTATTCAGAGGCTCAGACGTATTCAGAAGTTCAAGGTACTTATTCAGAGGAGCCGTATGAGCAAGGTAGCTACGTTTTCCCACCTCTCGATAATGGTGTGTTGGTAGAAGGAAGTAGAGAGGTGCAAGCATTCCAGACTTCCGGAGGAGCAGCACCTAAGGTGTACCAGAGGACTTATCACCAGAAGGAGCCTCTGACGTCCTCTATTCCTCCAAATAACTTTGCAACCCCGCCGAATCCAAATGCAAGTAACAATCCGAATTTGCCTCGGGATTCTCCAGAGTATAGACAACAGAACGTGATGCAGAATAGAAATGGACAACAAACTGTCCAGCAACAGCCAATCCACGTGATGCAGTGTCCTCAAAAGGACAATCTTCCAAGAGATGATATGAAAAGATTGAGTTCCTATGTGCTAGAGGAAGTTAAGAAAATAAAAGTCAGCCTTCCCTTGTATGAATTGATGAAAATCTCTGAAGTTAGGGACACAATTTTGGGGAGCTTATATGAAACACCAGTTGCAAAGAGCACACCTCAAGAAGCACCCAGTTCGTCAAGGAATCCTCCAGTGAATGTACAATCCCGTCCTGTGCAGAATGCAAACATGGTAGAAGAAGTGCCATACGCGCCATTCAACGCTTGGGAAGCTCCACAGCAATCCCAAGGCTTTGTGGGAGTAGTGCAAGGATCTTCAAGTGAGCCTGAAAAGCCAAGGACTGAGGATAAGAGAAGAGTAAGATTCAATTTGCCTGCAGAACAAAGGCAAGAGCAGACCCAGAAGGTCACCCGTGATAATCAAGTTTCACAATGGGATGAAAAGAATGAAAGAAAGAATACTCCCGAGGAAAAGAAGAAACCGGTTGTCTTCTATCAGGGGAAAGATGAGCCAGCCCCGTTCTTGGTATCAGTCAGAATCTTTGGAAAGTTATTGCACAATTGTTTGATTGATTCCGATGCTTCTAGCAACGTTATGCCATTAAAGGTGTGTCAAAGGTTGGGTATAGTCCCGTTGCATACCACTAAGAAGGTAACTCAACTAGACAAGACCGAAGTACCAGTGGTCGGGGAGTTAAATAATATTCATATGCAGTTGTCAGGTGACCCCCGAATCCAGAGCTGTATTGACATATCAGTGGTCGACATACCGGATGGGTACGGCATGTTGCTGAGCCGGGACTGGGCAAGAAAACTGAATGGGTACATTGCAACGGACTTCTCCCACATGTGGCTTCCATGGAAAGGAGTCCCAAATCAGATCAAGGTCGAGAGTACACCGAGATTGAAGCTGATGATCACGGAATATGGAGAAGATAATGAGATCATGTTCGTACAAACTGATTTAGGCTCGTATAAGCCTGTTAAGCAAGAGGTATTGATGCTACAAAGCTCAAATGAAGGAAAATATTTTGAAAATGCCACTTCCACCGAAGTGTTGATTGAAAGTGACTCAAGTGATAGTGAAGGTGGAGGAACATTTGAGAACTTCAGGGACTTTGTCCTGAACAGCGTAAAACAAGAAACAGAGTTAGGGAAAGATGCTTCAATTAAGAATTTGCTGCTTCCTAACTGGTGCCGAATACACGAAGCATTTCATTCAGAAATCACTTGTGCCATGTGCAAAGTGGCACTGGAACAAGTTGCTAGGCTTGTTCCCCATACCTCCTTGCCTGAAGAACCCCAAGAGATGAACGAAGAAAAGGAGATTTTAATAAAAGAACATCAAAAGATGAATGAAGAAAGCAGTGCTTTAATAGAAGAAATTGTAAAAGATGATACAACTCAGTCAAAAGATAAAGAAAAGACTCTAGAAGTCTGCAATCAAGAAGAGACACGAGTTCAGTCTCCCAGCACCCCTACAGATGATCAAATATGGACTTTAAGGTTCGATGGATCAAAGTCTAAGAAAGGAAATGGAGCAGGATTTGAATTGGTTAGCCCGACAGGAGAAGCTTATTTGGGTTCCTATAGGCTCCAGTTTTCATGCACCAATAACGTTGCTGAGTATGAGTCCTTGATCCACGGATTGCTCCTTGCAATTCGGAAAGGAGCCAAGATTGTATATGCTATTGGAGACTCAGACATAGTGGTCCGACAAGTAAGGAAGCAGTTCGCATGTCATGATAAGAGATTGAGCCGTTACCGGAACAGAGTTTGGGACCTGATAGAGAGCTTTGATGCATTCAACATAAAGCAAGTCTACCGATCTAAGAATACCGTTGCAAACTCTTTGGCACAAGCTGCCAGTTCTTTGGAGCCTTTGGCAATGGAAGGATTGAAGAAGTTCACAGTAGAGTTGGTTTCGACCCCGGCGATCCCTGATAACATAAAGAATTTCCAAGTGTTTGAAGACGACAAGCAAATTCTGGACTTTCTCACAAACTCAGGAGTGTTTGAAGCACAAATTATTGATGAGGAAGAAATTGAGGAAGCAGAATATGACACAGAAGGAATTTTGAATTTGAAGACCAATGTGATCCCGAGAGGGATGGTTGAATTGGAAAGACTATTTGATACTGACAGATTAAGTAGAAATCAAAGCACGCAAGGCAATGATTGTGAACCTGTCAATCTAGGAACAAGTGAACAAGTGAAGAACATTTTTATTGGAAAGGTTTGCACACCTGAAGAGAAAGAAGGCATCTTAAAGGTCATGAAAGAGTTTCCAGAGGTGATAGCCTGGGGATATGAAGACCTCAAAACATATGATACATCACTGATTACACATACAATACCACTAAAGCCAGGCAGCAAGCCATTTAGGCAGAGGCAGAGGCCAGTGAATCCTTTACTGGAACCGTTGATTTATCAGGAAGTCAAGAAGCTCCTTTCAGCCAGGATTATTTTTCCAGTAAGGCACTCCATGTGGGTCGCCAATCTCGTGCCTGTCAGAAAGAAGAATGGAGAGATAAGATTATGCATAGACTTCCGCAATTTGAATAGGGCTTCTGAGAAAGACAACTATCCCTTGCCTTCGCTGGATGAGGTGTTGCAAATAGTGAATGGCTCACAAATGATGTCCTTCCTGGACGGATATTCAGGCTACAACCAACTGATGGTTGAACATGAAGATAGACTGAAGACTGCGTTCACCACAAAGTGGGGAACATTTGCCTACAGAAGAATGCCTTTTGGCTTGATCAACGCGGGAGCCACTTTCCAGCGAGCAATGGACATCGCTTTTCGAGACCTTGTCGGAAAATGCATAATAATTTACATGGATGACCTAACTGTGTTCTCAAAGAAAAGAGGGGATCACGTTGAAGATTTAAGAAAGATATTTCAGAGATGCAGAAGATTTGGTGTTTCCCTAAATGCTAAGAAATGTATATTTGGCGTCACAGAGGGTAAATTGTTGGGTCACGTCATTTCAGAGAAGGGTATATCAATTGACCCTGAACGTATTGAAGCTATCTCAAGGATTGGTTTGCCAGGCACTCAGAAAGAGTTAAGGTCATTCTTCGGAAAGATCAATTTTGTCAGAAAATTTATAACTGGATTTGCTGAGATAGTGAGGCCACTAAATGAGATGCTGAAGAAGGATGCAAAGGTTGAGTGGACTCCACAGACTAAGAAAGCTTTTGATGAAATTAAGCAAGCTATTGTGGACGCTCCAGTGCTGGTCAGTCTAGACTACACAAAGCCGTTCTATCTATATTCATTTGCCTCAGAACACACCTGTGCAGCAGTACTAACTCAAAGAACCGAAGGGAAGGATGAGCACCCAATTGCTTTTATGAGCTCACCCTTGAAAGAAGCAGAATTAAGATATCCAAGCATTGAGAAGCAAGCATATGCTTTAGTGAAGGCCGTCAAGAAATTCAGACATTACATCTTGAGGAGCAAGATCCACGCGATTGTTCCAGACGCCACGGTGAAGATTTTGTTGATGCAGAATGAGTTAGGTGAAAGAAGAGGAAAGTGGGTCGCCACTTTGCAAGAGTATGATATTGAGATACAGCCGATGAAGTTAGTCAGAGGACAGGCTTTGGCTCAGAACGATCGCAATGGTCGGTCCAGAATTGGTTCAACAAGCTTATGTATTAGAGGAAGTGTCTCCCGGAGAATGGTACGATGACACGTATATTACTTGCTGAATCACAGATGCCCTCGCCATTTGAATCCAGTCCAGCGGAGAGCACTGAGAATGAGGAGCCAAAGGTTTATGCTTCAAGGATCAGTTCTCTACAGGAGGAACTATGAAGGGATATATTTGAGATGTGTAGGAAAACAAGAAGCAAGACAGTTGATGGAACACTTCCATGAGAAGTTTGGAACTGGACACGGAGGAAGTTTGGCCACAGCCCATCAAATCCTGAGAGCTGGATATTATTGGCCCACGCTTTTTAAAGACACGTATGAACATGTGAAGGCTTGTCACGTCTGTCAGACGGCAGCTAATAGAGGAAGGCATCCCGCTATGCCTTTGCAACCAGTGATTGAAGTGAGACCATTCGCAAAGTGGGGTTTAGATTTTATTGGTATGATCAATCCACCGTCATCAGGACAACACAGATACATTTTGACAGCGACAGACTACTGCACCAAATGGACAGAAGCGCAGGCTTTGAAGCAGTGCACGTCAGATGTAGTCATCAGATTCCTTGAAGAGAACATTGTGACAAGATTTGGATGTCCTCATGTCCTGGTCAGCGACAACGGTTCAGCTTTCTCATCGCTGAAGTTTTCCAATTGGGCTTTTGAGTATGGAATTACATTGAGGTTTTCCTCCAATTACTATCCGCAGGGGAATGGACTAGCAGAGTCCACAAACAAGAACTTATTGAATGCCATTAAGAAGTTACTGGATAAGAATCCGAAAGATTGGCACACACAGTTGAGGTTTGCTCTTTGGGCAGACAGGATAAGAACAAAGAGCTCCTTGGGAACGTCTCCATACCATTTGGTTTACGGACAGGATCCAGTTTTCCCAGTGCAGTTAAGGATCCCAACTCTCCAATTCATTCAAGAGTACCTCGAGGGAGAAGATCAAGTTCAGACAAGATTGTCCCAGTTGATGCATCTAGAAGAGAAAAGAGATGAAGCTCTTGAGAATCTAACGAAACACCAAGCTATAGTGAAGAGATGGTTTGATAAACAGGCTAAGATCAAGTCGTTCAGGATTTCTGACTTGGTTTTATATTGGGACAAGGCCCACGAGAAGAAAGGTGATCACGATAAGTTTGATAAGTTGTGGTTGGGCCCGTATCAGATTTCTGAAATCCTTGGGGATAATGCATTCAGATTGCGTACTTTGACAGGGGAGGATGTCCCGTTGCCCGTCAACGGACGTTCCTCAAGCATTATTTCCAATCCTAGGTTCTCTCCGAGAGCCTGTCATGTAAAATAGTTAGGTTAGGGTTTGCTTTCCCGTTTGTTCACTTTCCCGCTCGTTTGCTTTCCGTTTGTTTTCCTTTCCTTTGTTTTGGTTTTGGTTTGTTGCCCTTTGGGTTTTTGGTTTGGCGTTTCCGTCCCTTGAGTTGTCCGCTCAAGTGGTTTTGGTTTGGAATGGGCAAAGATTTTGGGCTTTCCTATTGCGATGAGGGGGTGATGATGTTTTAACTCTCACAACGTGGTTTCTTTCACTGGAATTTGCATAAATTTTTGAAAAGGACTAAGATTGTTTTCCTCTTGTTATCATCCAGTTAGAGATTGAACTCATCTCGGGAGGTTAATCCGTTATTGTGTCTTAACACGCGAGTCTAAAGACCTTAAAAATCTTACCTATCTCCATTCTAAGTCATTTTGGTTTCTTGGGAAAGGTTTTGCCAGGTGAAAATTTTACATCTTGCTTCAGCGCCACTGCAATTCTCAAACCCATTGGAGGCTTCATTGCCTGCCAGCCAATTGAGGAATTGACGGAGAAATCAAATGATGGAAAAGAAAATGTGCTTGAAAGAAAAAAATCTGAAAGAGAAAAAGAAAAATAAGAAAATGAAAATGAAAGAGATATTATGAAATATTGGTTTTGGGAACATACGAGTAACTCCACCGGGGCTATGGACGCCCGACCGGCAGTGGAGCAATATTCGTGAGAATTGTAGCGACAACCTCGTCGGGGCTATGGACGCCTGACTGGCAGCGAGGCAATGTCCAGGATGCTTTTGAAGTCAAGACATTTATATAACCTGCTACGGCCGATTCCGGAAGTCGACATGGTTCAGAGATGGAATGCATGCACACACTCACAAGGTTTTAGATGAAAGTGTTTTGATCCAATACCGGGTTCTTCTCCCCTTTTGAGTAAGTGTCCTTTCCGTATGATGGTTTGAGGAAGACTAATCTGAGTTCAATTCTTAAAGTGTTTTTCAACACTTTCCCGTGGAGTCGCCAGATGTTGTGACCTTTTCACACATCGCCCCATTCAAGATGGGGACCCCCTAATTTTTGCTCCGTTCCGGTCTTTTGGCTTGGGTTTCTTTCTCTCTCTCTCTCTCTGTGTCTCTTTTTTGGTGTCCTTCGGAGGTTGTGTCCGTCATTGAGCATAAACGCAAAATATTGGCCAAGTCTAAAATTAGGGTTTCATCTTTTCTGGTCAATTCAAGGTCAAGTAAAGTCAGTAGATTGAAAATTGAACTTAACATTGTTGTCAGCAGATATCCAGCAGGCTTCCAGCCAGTTTTCATCAAATTCTGAGGTACTTACTATTTTTAGTAAGTCTGCAATTCTGGGCAATTTGTCAGCTATTTTGAGATTCCGATCATCACATTACATTCAGAGTACATCAGACTGCTTGCATGCCGAATTTGAGCAAAAACGGACAGCTTACTATTTTTAGCAGTCCAACTTCCGGCACGAATTTCAGGGTCCAGATGCAGAGATTTTCTTTGCATGTCTGGATATTCCTTCTGGGTTTTTCAAGACCTTCGCGGCGATATAACATGCAAGTCGAGATGATCACTTTCAAGATTCAGCCTTCCGAGGCTATTTTTAGGGTTTGCATGTCGAGCTTTTCTTTGCATGTCAGGTGATTCCTGATGGGTTTTTTGAGAGCTTCGCGATGATGTGACATGCAAATGAAGATTCTCACTCGGTAAGGAAATTGCTATTTTTAGCAGGTATGTCCTGGCAGCCGCCACCCAGCAGTTCAGATTCACGAGCTGATCGCAATGCCACAGAAACGAAGACAAACGGAGATTTTTTGATACGCATGCAGTGCAAGTTAGGGTTTCCAGCTTCGGAGCCTAAAAATAGGCATCAAAAGTCAAAATCTTCAAAATCCGATGTAAACCACTGCGATCAGCGTTCTTCAGGCTATCTGCTAGTGAAATTTCAAGTCAAACGGAACACTTACTATTTATAGTAAGTCAAATTGGAAACATGCTAAAAATAGTAAATCAGTTGCATGCGTCAGTGTCAGCCGACAGGTCACGTGGTGAGGAGCGCCTCATCAAAATTTCAAGTCGATCCGAGCAATGGAGCTATCAGAAATAAGAGCTTACTATTTATAGTAAGCCACCTTCAGAAACA
Source organism: Sequoia sempervirens (assembly GCA_007258455.2). NCBI lineage: Eukaryota > Viridiplantae > Streptophyta > Pinopsida > Cupressales > Cupressaceae > Sequoia > Sequoia sempervirens. Next base: position 10,390 of record VDFB02301115.1, read on the forward strand.
GGCTATAAATAGCAGGGTGACTAAAAGTGGCAGTGCTGACAGGATGATAAGGTTATGAAGAAGCTATGTTTAAAATTTCAGGCCATTTCGTGCTTCAGAAATGCAAAAATGAGAAGGCTTACTATAAATAGCAGGGTGTGAAAGTTGGCAAAAACGAAGAAAATTTTCTAAGTCCAAAACTTCGTCCTGCAGCCATGGCAAAATGCGCCTATTTGATGAGGAGGCATAAAAAATTCTAAGTTTGAACTTCATCCAGTAGACAGGCCCAAATGCGCCAAGTTTGAAAAAGTCAAACAAAAGTCAAAGATGTTTATCCTGCAGCAGGGGCAAAATGCACCCAAAATGAAAGAATGAAAGTTGAAAAAATTTCTAAGTATGAAAAATCCGCCTCACCCCTCAGAATGCGCCCATCCTTCACAAGCATGAAAATGCGCTCAAAATTCAAGGTGGTCAAAGCAAAGTCAAACATGAAAATCCTCCTCATGCATCAAAATGCGCCCAAGCTCATCCATGTGAAGACAAAATTTTGGAAGGTGAAGGGTCACCCAAAGATGTTGGAGATTTCATCCTTCTCAAGTATGGAAATGTGCCCAACTTGCATGCTTGTCCTCCTCACCCTCCTAAATGCGCCCAAATGAGCTCACATGAAGACAAAAAAATGGAAGTTGAAAAGTCACATGAAGGCATTTGCAAGTTCGTCCTCCTCCTACAAGGAAATGCGCCCATGTTTGGATGGTAAATGGTGAATACAAGTGGTAAATAAGGCGAAAATGTTACCTAAACATGGTGAAAGGTGGTAAGAGCTTGTACGTTATCCTCCTCCACACTTAGAATGCGCCCAAGGTGAGTTAAGTGAAGTATGCGCCAAAAGTAGGGGAGTCATAAGGTGTTAAGGATATTTTCTAAGGCCTATGCTAAGCGTTAAAATATCCCAAGGCGTTAAAAATAAAATGTTAAGTGTGATGTGCGCCAAGAGTAAGGTTGATATAAGGCGTGGAAAATGTTTCAAGGAATTGAGAAGTTGCTTGAAAGAGGTACGCCATTGCTGAAAGCTTGAGAAGTACGGCCTTGCTAGTGTTGAAGTTTGAAATCTGATTTGCTTAGTTGAAGTTGCTGGTTAAAGGACGCCTTGTATTGGGTTGAAATATTGAGAACTTTTAAAGTACGAACTTGCTAGTGTGGGATTGCTGATTGCAAGTGTAAAGTCATAGAAATTAAAATTGCTGATTGCTGATTGAGAAGTAAAGTCATCAAAGTTCACTTAGAAATCTGTTCTAAGTGTCGGAATTCAAATTTATTCGAGAGAAGAAGCTGAGGTTTGCAAACACAAGAATTATTGCAGCTTCTAGAATTCGACTGCAGCCCCTATCATGTATCATTTTTATAAATTTAATTGCTGATGAACGTTTGTTATGTTGCAGATGGCTGAAGCGAGGACAACCGGAAAGGACAATGGTGCCTCCAGACAGGCTGTGATCAAGAAGCTTAGCAAGACATTCATGCCAGAGACGAAGTTTACTTCAAAGTTGGGCAAGTTGACAGACACCAATTTGGGCTCCGTCAACTTGGAGGCCTTCAAGAACAGGCTGTTCGGGATTGGAAGTCATCGGGCTTCGGTCACTTCGCACAACATCGTCCGAAGTGGACTATACGCAGCTGCTGGTTTTCCGCCAGCTATTCAGTGCTCAGAGCTTATAGTGGAGTGCGCCAACTGCTACGAGAAAGAACACCGGTCGATCATGTCACCAGATGGCCAAGTACTTGCCAATCTCACTCCGGCGGCCATTGGTGAAGCTTTCGGGATCCCGGTGCACAGGAACATGATCTACAAATCCAGAGAGCGAGCAGAGCGGATGTATGCTTCTGCTTTCGAGAGATGCATGGATACAATTAACACTCACTGGATGAGCACTCCAAAGCCATCTCGTGCGAAGTTGCCGAAGCAGATCATAGCAGAGGACCTGAAACAGGAGTACTGTGATTTTATCATGATGCTGAGCAGGGTAGGTGGTTGCCCTCAGTCTTATATTTTTGAGCCGTGGATGTTTTATTACATCAACCTGGTGTTGGAAGGAAAGGATTATGTCAATTGGGCTGAGATGATCAGCGACAATATACATGAGCAGCTCCTGAGTTTGCGGAGGACTAAAACGTTTTACATGAGTTCCTATCTCATTTATATGTTGGCACGGATGACGAGGTACAGAGGAATTTCTTACAAGGAACCCGTCGGTTGTGGCTCTCATCAATTCAAAATCCATGAGGCATGTACACAGTTGCACCTGTCAAGTACAACCCACTACAAACGTGTCAACGATTCATTCACCATGTACATCACGAGGCTGCTTCAGGAGAGATTACATCACAGAATTTCTAGAGATGCCCAGGAGCTGATTGAGAGGTATGGGTGCTGGTTTATACAATTTCCGAGATTTTCATATATTAGGCTGCAAGGATTTTCTTCATACCCTTATAGGCTGCCTAAGTACCCAACCGATAAGATAATAATGCTAGAGATAGCTAGACAATTGCTTGCCTTTGACAAAATCCAGAAGAAAAAGAAGAAAGGGGGGATAGAGTTTCCAATTGTGATGGGCAACTCGGATGAGGTGTGTCCGTCGATACAGGCAGCTAGAGAAGCTGAGAGTGAGCTTCAGTTTTATCACTTGGCATATCATACAAGCCGACAGCATTATGACCCACACCATAACATCAATTGGGTTCTGTCGGAGGAGTTTAAACATAAGGCCACCATAGAGGACTATTGGGCTGATGCAGTGGACGAGATTGAAGTGAGGAAGAGGATGTTCTCTCGGTTGCCGATTACTCTGATCAGGGAGTGTGAGGTAGTTCCAGTTCCGGACCAGGTCAGCGAGGATATGGATGTAATCCACCCAGATTATGCAGCAGTTCGAGATACTCCACTTCCGCTTATTGATTGGTCAGAGCCCGAGATCGCAGATTTGGATACTCTTTCTATCCCGGTTATGACATTCACCAGGGCATGGGTTGACAGGAGAGTGAACAGATTGAAAGGTAGGTCAATTGCCTTGACTTACAACTTGATGGGTGATCACAGGACGCCCACCACAGGAAGGAAGAAACAGATCACACGGGGTCCAGAGTCCAGAAAGAAAGAGTTAGTTCAGCCAGAGCCTCCACGAGTCACAGTGGCAGTACCTTTGGAGACACGTTCTCCAAGCATACAGGAGGTGTCTTTATTTGCTGATCGAGGGTTGCGCGGAATCGCACGAGATACAGATGATATTCACCACTCTGAGAGGGGAGTCGACTACCGAGTGCCAATGTACCGCCGATTGATCAAAGACGATGATGAGGGACTATTAATGACTACCAGCGCAGAATTAGAGGCGCCCATGAACGATGCATGACATGATGATATAGTGTCGTGACACTACCACTGAGGACAATGAGCCTCGCTGCATCGAAGAAGAAGTGAACAGGTTAGAGAAGTCGAGGCACAAGAGCAGCATCCCTTTGATATATTATACGAGGTGCCCAATTGGCTTAGGGATAGAATGCGAAGAAGCCCGAGTGAGGAGGTTGATCCAGCAGTTGAGATGGAAGAGTTTTTGAACCGGATCAGTGCTCCTCCACCGAAGAAGAAGGCAAGAAAGTTTTCGAAGCTCTCCACTGATGAGGATGGCTCTCGTACCCTTCACGTTGCTGTCCCACGAGTCGAGTGTGACCGGAATGAAGCAACTCCTGAAAATTATGTGGTCACCACTCTCGACTTGGGACGCCCTACTGGTGCTCAGATTGTTGAGGAGTGTGATAACTCCTTCCTTGCCCTCAAGGATAGATTGTTCAAGAAAGAAGGAAAATATAAGAAGTTGAAACGAGAACACAAGGCATTAATTGGATATGTTCAGCAGTTGTCTCGTTCCCGAGGGCAGGATGTACCAGTGATAGAGCCTCCAGCAGATATTCCTAGGGAGTCGATCAGCGGCTTAGTAGAGTTGGGGAGGATGGCACAGGAGGCAGACAAATGGGTCACAGGAGTTCGTACTGAGACAGAGAAATTTATGGAGGACCTTGCCTTTGCCTTTCAACAGGCCTCTACTATTTTGACACGGGTGGATGCGGATCATGCCAGCGACAAGCTTCCATCTATCGAAAAGGTGATCCAGCCGCCTTGAGGTAAGTTGCTGAGGCATGTGCCATCGCTAGCTTGCCGGTTGATGGAGGTGTTATTCAGCGTAATGTGACCGATAACGCATTTCTCTGCGGTATTCTTCGGCTATCACAGTATGCGGCTTCTTCGATGTAAAGACAGCGGATCTCAGCCAGATACATGCGCTATGGCCAATATCATAGATGGAGTTCAACACCTTCGAGGCCATTTGCTAGGCTACTGAGTCCGCATGAGATAAGTTTTGATAATTTGAGGGGCTTGCCGGTTCCCTTCTTCAGATGTTAAGACCTTCAGACAGATGACTTTGAAAATATCATACATTCTCCACTTTGATCCGTGAACACACGTGACTCTTAACCGCTTTGGAGAAAATCTTGTATCAGGCACGCAGCATTCAAATACTCGTGATAGAGTTTCAATTGATTGTGTTCCTCACTTATTTCAGCCATGAGGTTGAGGTCATGACTTAGCAGATTTGTTGAGTTGGCAAATGTGAGAGAAGGCTAATGGGAACACACTACCGATGAGTAATCTTCTAGGATCGAAACATGGAGACCTAAGCCCCACATACCCTGCATTTAGAATAGAGTATAAATTTCTTAGGCCCCCCTTTCCCCTTTTACTTTCCGTACTTTCTGATTAGTTTTAGGAGAGAGAGCACATTGCCAAATCATACACGTAAGAATTCCCCTTCAATATCATACATTAGCTGCTAACTGCAAGAAATCTGGACAATTGTGTAAGTCCCCTCGTACGAACACAGCAATACACATCAACCAAACTGGGTCTATTCGCACTAAAGGAACCTTGGAGTTGAACATGCGAACTTTCTCGCAATCTTAGCGCATGGAATACTTTGATCAAGAGAGGACGGAATAGCCCCAAAACTATTTTGTTCTGCCTGTTTGGTATGGTCACAAAAACCGCATCAACACACCCCTCATATGCGCCTAGAACATGGAGGTGAGAAGAAAAAAAATTCCAAGGCACAAAATGGAAGCTCCAGCCTCCAAATGTGCCCTAGCTGAGAAGTGGTGGCTCCAAAAATTTCTAAGGCATCAAATGGAAGCTACCCCCCCCCAAATGCGCCCTCAAGCAGAGAGTAAGGAGGCATGAAAAGTTTCTAAGTGCCAAAATAGAAACAAAAGGTATCATATGCGCCCAAGGTGGTGTGTTAAATGAAGAAGTTTCCAAGGTGTAGTAAAATGGAAGTACCACCCTTCATATGCGCCCTTGGCAAGGAGGGAGGCATAAAATTTTCTAAGTAATGGAAAGTGGAAGCAAGACACCTTAAATGCGCCCAAGGTAGACAGGTGACTTGAAGATTTTTCTAAGGCATAGAAACGACAGAAGACCCCTTGGAATGCGCCCTTGACAAGATGACTTCAAGAAAGTTTCTAAGTGATAAAAAAATAAAAGCAGGACCCCTCAATTGAACCCATGGAGTAAAAAAATGTCTCAGTGTTAAATTTGAAGCTCACACCCCTATATGCGCTTTAGGTGGGATAAGGAGGTTGAGAGTCTTCCAAGGTGTTGAAGTGGAAGGAGGCCCTAGCAAATGCACCTAAGATGCTAGAGAGGGTCAAAATAAATTTTTCCAAGTCATAAAAAATTAAGTGAGCCCCTTCAAGATGCGCCCATCAACAAGAAGATGAACCTTAGAGAAAATATTTTTCAAGGGTAGAAAAAAAAAATTAAATGTACCCCTTCAAGTGTACACATAAGTAATTTAGTTGTAAAACATTTTTGAGGGGAGATCTTTTGTGGGTCTTGGATATTTTCTAAGGGAGATGATTTTGAAACTTTTCATCCCTTACCTGAGTTTTTAAAGAGGACAATGGGCGCCTGGTTGATGAAATTTTCTAGAGAAAATAATTTTTTTCTAAGACAAGGACATCAAGGTGTGTAATTTTCTAAGGGAGGAAACAAATGCTAAAGGGGTCTCAAATTGTGCCAAAGGGGGGATGGATGGAGACATTAAAATTTCCTAAGGCAGGTAATGACACAAGAGCCTTCATATGCGCCCTCAAGATGAAGTGTCAAGCTCCTAAAAGAGGATGGGCAGGATAGGTGAATAAAATGGCTAAGGGAAGAAGATGAAAACATCAAGATGATATACGCCCCAACTCTCAGGATATTAAATGTGCCCGTGATGAAAAGTTATGAAGAAGGAATAAGTTGTGCTAGAGAGAAATGATGAATTTTATCAGATCCGGAGATCAACTAGACCTTGGAAATCAGAGTATGAAAATCAAGTAAGTGAAGTGGATTTATATTATAAAGTGTTTTGATGCTCTTCTCCTTGCTTATTTTGCAGGGTGAACACCGAGGCCAGGGCGTGATCACTTGGGGTGATGGATCAAATACTCCGGGACAACATTGCAACCTTGGAAGGAGAAAAGTTACATGTTCGAAGCTCCTTCATGATGTCTCATTTTTGCCCCAACCATTAAGGGAGATGTTGGAAGAAACGGCTAAGTATTGAAATTCCTCCACAAGAATCTAAAATGCGCCCAACTCAGGAAGGCAGGTGGCAAGGAGGAAATGCTCGAGTCCAAGACTGGAAAATCCTTCAAGATCAGGAAGAAGAAATAATGAAGGCCCAGGGGTTAGAAATCATCCTCAAGCACTTCAGAGTTAAAGATTGACAGCTAAAGGGAAAATCATCATCGAGCAGGAGAAAGAAGTTGCAATCTTGGAGTTTCAGGTTGAGAACGTGCAAGCTATGTTGGCCAGATTCATCCAGTTTGTAGTTAGAGAAAAGAACAGTGGGAACGCGTCTCTGGACAGGAATCTTCTAGAAGGATGGTGGACATTAATTGCTCATTTATTACCCCACTCTTCTTGGTGGTAGTTTTTAGGGTTAGGGCTTATGTGGCTCAATCTGAGCCCTCCATTGTAATTGAATCTAAGTCGTCCACTAGATTTGGCCATCTATAAAAGGGGCATCCCCCCTCATTTGTAAACCATTAGATGAGATTAGCATAGAGAGACAGCTAAGAGATAAAGCATAGATAGTTAGCATAGTTTGATAGCATAGCTTAGGTTGAAGAGGAAGGAAAGCTTTCTCATTAAATGCTTTGTCAGAAGTTGTGAACACTCTCATAATAAAAAGAGTTTTCATTGATGGTGATTTCTTCTTTTGTTATGAGTAGCTAGCAAGGCTCCTTCATCCTTCTGAATCACTCAGCATTTTAAAGTAGAACTTAAAGTAGAATAAATTTCATTTTATGCAAGTAGATAGTAACTGTGGAATGTGGTGTTTAATTTGAGCAAACTTCGTTTGTCCATGCCACTAGTAGGCTCACTGATGGTGAGTTCGCCTTGCGTGGTCAACTGGAACCTTTTGAACCTAACTTCAATTATGATTCACATGTTGGCATGCGTCGTCGTGACGGTGTCTTCATTGTTGAATTGTAATCTAAAAATTTTTAGTTACTCCCTTTGAATATTGCACCGGTTCTGTGGAGGCTGTCCGAAGTGAGGCAAAGCAAAACTCGGTTGAGGCTTGTGAAAATTGATATCCACATCCCACACATAGAGTAGAACATAGCCTTTCTTATCCCTACATCCATTTACATTCAGTACTTTCTGGTTAGTTTAGGAAACCTGTGCTTCATTGTCAAATCTTTCAAAGCTTGTAAAACCCCCTTTTTAATCTTCAGCTGAACAATTGTGTAAGTACCCCTTGAGATTACCAGCAAATCACATCAAGCCAACTGAGACTATCCACTGCATGAAGGAACCTTGGAGTTAAATGCATGATCTTTCTAGCAAACTTAGCATGCAAGAGACTTTGTTCAAGAGAGGATAGAGTATCCGTTGGGAGACTTTATTCTGTGTTGGTGCGGTCATAAAAAACACATCAATAGGTTTCTTCTTCCAAACCTTATCGGTTTCATTATTCTGACATTCTGAACTATTTTCTTTTGTGTACGGTATAGGAAGACTCACAAAATTGCTTCTACAATTTCTCGCAATATGTCCAAAATTGTTGCATTTGTGACAAATAATATTGAAATTTCAAATTATACAAAGGTGCAAAAGCATTTCTGCTAACAAAATCATTTCTTCTTGTCGAAGCCTTTCTACAATTCACAACCTTATGACCAAAATGATTGCAATTAAAACAGTAACCAGAAAAAGAATGATTGAACTTGATATTGTATCCTTGTCCTCTTGAAGCTTGTCTTTCAGATCTTCTATTTTGTCTATGAACTTGGATGAAACCATCATTCAGCACCTTACTTTCATTGATTGTTGCAACTTGCTCAGACTTTGAACTTCCAGAGCCATTCTCTTCCAGACTCTCAACAACAGACTTCACAGACTGCTCGGTCACCTTATTCCTTTGTATATCAGTGTAATGTCCCCTTCCTGATGCAGTTCAGTATGGTGGACAATTAGCCTATTCAGCGGATTCCCATAGGCTAATGTGTTACACTTAGGGAATCCTTGGAGTTAATTTGGTTCCACTGGATGACATTATCAGATGATTGTTTATTTACTGGAGGTTGTGTTGGCAAAATGCCACTTTCTGGAGTGGATTTGGGTGTTTTCTCCAATACTTACTATTTTTAGTAAGTCTTATTCGAGCACCGACTGAGCCAGCTATTTATGTTGCTATTTTTAGTTTGGTCAGCGGTTCTAGCATTTGGTATTATTTCGATATTTGATATAGTCCAATGGTTTTAAATTAAATAACAAAAAGTTATTAATAATAAAGTTAAATTAAAGATTTAACTTTATCATTATTTTGATATATTTAATGAAAGACTATATGGCGCCCAACTTTAAGTGGAAATGTTTTAAAATTGAATGCATAAGGCCTTTATGGTTTTGGACACCATATTGGGAAATAAAAAAGTATTTTAAAATTATAACAAAAAGAAAAAGGCCAAAACGGGGGCATGGGCTTTTGGAGGCATATTAAAGTGCATTTGAAGAATTCATTTTCTCAAGCTGATTTTGGGATATTGTGGAGAATACATTGCTAGTTGAACTTGTTCATCCTATGGCTTTGTGAGGACATCAACCCTTGCAAGGAACATCTTCTATGTTAGTGAAAGATCCAATTTGGAAGATTTAATGGTGATTGTCAGTCGGGATCACAACTGAGCTTCATCATGGTTTGATAGTTTCAGTTTTATACAGCATTTTCAGTGTAGTTTTGAAGGGGTTTTCCGAGCATTAAATAACAACAAAGTGAAAGCTTTAAAACTCAGAGAGTTTATTTTCCTAAGTAGGTCATACCATTCCTAGGCAGTCCGTACAGCTACAAGCAGGGGTGTGTAGATACTAAGGCTAGTCGTTGGGTTTTGAGGATGCAAAATGGAGGGATTGGTGGCGCCTAGGGTTGAGGAATGCTCAACAAATTTGTAAGGAGTAGATACAACAAGTTTGGAAGAGCTATCTGTTAGTCGTATATTTTACTTTGTTGTCGGCCGTAGTCGGCCTTGGTCGTAGTCGGCCAATGGTTAATAAAACTATAGATTAGTAAAGAATAATAATGTCATGTACTTTCGGGAAATCATGTTCCGATTATGTTAATGTTAATGTTGTTATGAAGCGTCGTGTCGGTTGGTTATCTAACCACCGCCGAACGTTATATGTAGTCGGATTGGGATAGTCGAGGGGGAGTTGTTATGTGCCGATGGTTATATTGATAAGCATTGTGATACTCTGTGATTGTACATGATATTTTTGAAAATGAATAAAGTTTCTGGCATTCAAACATGATATCTTTCTGGTTACTGTTTTATTCTATGTTCTGCACATGACTAGTTTGCGATGGTACGTAAGATTTGAATTACATTCCGTAGGCAAACATTATCTGCATCATTTTGCACCTCCAGTTTGTTGGTTGCAACTACAACACTTTGTCAAAGTCTTCAAATTTTTCTGAGTATGTTGGATTTAGATATGTGTCATTTTATGATCTGGGTCACCTTTGTAATTGAGAAAAAATCCATTTTCTGATCAGAATATAAATCTGGAATTTTCTGCTCATTGTAATTCTAAAAATTATAAATTTCTGAGTTGTTTTCATTGCTGCGATCTATTTTATTTCTGCTCATTGTTGTGAAGAAATATCATCTGCATATTACCTTCATCTTCTTTCAAAAACATCAAACAAAAACACAAAAAAAAGGGCAGATTGGGGGTGTATGTTCCAATCAATAAAGTCAAGACCAGTTTTGATATGCGGTGATCTTTGGCTTTCTATTATCTGATCCAAGATCTCAATGCTCTTTCCAAACTTTAACTTCAGCTGATGATTTATTTTTTCAAGATCTTTCCTTAGTGATACAATCTTTGCTTCAAGTTTTTTACAATCCTTGTCTCTTGATAGCAATCTTTCAGTTAGAACTTCTTCAATCCTCTTTGCTCTTCCACTTGAATCTTTAGATCAATGACAATTCTTTTCTTCAGCCTTTTGATTTCCTTGCCCACGCAGAGCAATTCTTCCACAAGGTCTACTTCCGCATCATCATCAATTCTAGACTTTATTTCCGCATCTTCTTCAAAGGTCTCCATAGCAAGGAAAAGAGCCTTTTCTCCTTCATTGCCAGAAGTGGCTTGGTCATCATCATCAGATGAGTAGCCTTCCTCATTGATAAAGAAACTTTTCTAATTTTTCTAAAACTATTTAAATTTGGAAATGACTTCTCATCATTGCTAGATTTTTTATATGGACACTTAGCCATGAAATGTCCTACTTCACCACAATTAAAACATTTAAAAGGCAACTTACCTTTATACTTTCCAGAACCTCTTTGTAACTTTTTGACAAAGTTTGTTTCCTCCAGATCTGACCCATCTTCTGAATCTAGATCATCTTGCTTCTTGGACACCTTGAATGCAACTTCTTTTCTTACAAATTTGTCATTCTCAAATCTCATTTCATAGGCAGTCAGAATTCCATGTAACTCATCCATAGTTAAAGTATTCAGATCTTTAGCTTCTTCAACAACAAAAAGTTGTGCATCAAACTTTGGGGGAAGGGATCTGAGTACCTTTTTCACAATCATACCTTCTTTCAGTTCTTCACCAAGACCTCTGATAGAGTTGACAACCTCATCAACTCAGAGCAGGAATGTGGCAATGTTTTCTTCTTCCTTCATTTTCAGACTTTCAAATTGACCTTGATGAGTTTGAAGCTTTGCTTGTTTGACCTTGTCATCATCTTCATAGATGTCATGTAACTTCATACTTCCTTCACTGTCTTGCAATGCATGATCTTTACAAACTCAAAGTTAGATAAACCACATAAAATAGCATTCCTTGCATTGGCATTATTCTCGCAAGCCTTCTTTCCAATCTAATCTCTTGGGGGACTTTCAAGGATCTCATATCCATCCACAACTGATTGCCAAACCTCAAATCCTAGGGCCATCAAGTATGCTTCCATCCTTACTTCCAAAAGGAATAATTGGATCCATCAAAGAGTGGTGCCTTATTTGAAGACAATCCTTCTTGAGTCACTGAGTGTGCCATCCCGAATCTACCTCAAGTTGTTAAGCTTCTTCAAAGGAACTTAGCTTTGATACCAATTGAAGGGCACACAATATACTGAGAGGGGGGGTGGTGAATCAGTATATCAAATCTATTCAAAACTCTTTAATTCAACATGAATTACCATTAGTCACTTCTCCAAACATGAATAAAAAATAGCTAGTATCAATCAAGCAACAGAGATGCACACATTCACACGATGAACACCAGATATACATGGAAACCCAGAATGGGAAAAACCATGGTGAGAAGAGCTTCTTGGATCTACCATCCAAATCCAACCTCACAAAAATAATAAATAACTTATAATCAAGAAGTAGGCACCAACCTACCGGAGACACCAATCCCTTGTTGCATTTATAGGCACCAACCTACTAGAGACACCAATCCCCAATACAAAGATCTGAGCACCAACTCAATAAGTAAGACACTAGTCCTACCGGAATACAAAGATATGATTTGTGGACCTTCGCAACTGATAACACAGCTTGCACTTGATTTGATCAGCCTTTAGACGCTCTCCAACACAACATATGATCTTCTAATAATGTCGCACAATGATTGGAATGCAACTCACATTACATCACTTTGATATTCGCATTGAAGCCCTAATTACATAGCATTCTTGCACTCACAACTACTTAGGACGGATCCTAGACATCTATATATATGAATTGCATTTACAATTATATTGATCTATCGGCCCGAAACATAGAAATAATATCTATAAGTCAACCACACAAAAACTCCTTAACCAAATGTGTCTAAACGTGTAATAGGCCAGGTCCAATAGCCCAGATGCTACTCTAGAAGATAGAACACACTATGTGGTTCCCAATGTAGACTTATCTGGTCCTAAAGGTCATCCACACATTGCCTCCGGAGAGCACACGCTGCAAGCCTCTGCCGCATCAATCCGGAACATCAACCTGGTTAATTAACCAATATAGTGACCCTTCTGACACTTCAAACTTTCTACCTGATGAACATAAATTCCAGAAACTCTAGAATAAGAGAAACCATGTGTAGACATACTTGATGTGTTTTTCGTGACTGCACCAACACAGAATAAAGTTACCAACAGCGACTCTATCCTCTCTTGAACCAAATCTCCTGCATGCTAAGATTGCTAGAAAGATCATGCATTCAACTCCAAGGTTCCTTCATGCAATGGATAGTCTCAGTTGGCTTGATGTGATTTGTTGGTATTTCAAGGGGACTTACGTAATTGTTCACTCCAGATGAAGGGGTTTTCAGGATTCAAAGGATTTATCATGAAGCTCAGATTTCTTAAACTAACCGAGAAGTACTGAATTTAAATGGTTGCAGGGATAGAAGATGCTATGGACTAATCTATGCGTGGGACGTGGAGATCAATTTTCACAAGCCTCAACCAGATTTCGCTTTGCCTCACTTCGGACAGCTTCCACAGAACTGATGCAATCTTCAAAGGAGTAATCAAAGGTATTCAAATCACGATTCAGCATGAAGACACCATCACAATGACGCATGCCAATATATAAACCATAATCGAAGTTAAGTTCACAATGTTCCAGTTGACCACACAAGGTGAACCCACCATCAACGAGCCCACTAGTGGTATGGATAGACGAAGTTTGCTCAAATTGAAGACCACATTCCACAGTTACTATCTACTACTTGCATGAAACAAAATCTATTTACTTTACTTTAAAATCCTACTTGAAGTAGAAGGACGAAGAAACCTCGCTAGCTACTCACAACAAAAGATGAGATCATCATCAATGAAAACTCTTTTTATTGAGAGAGTGTTCACAACAATTTCTTAAAAAGCTTTAAAGGAAAAACTTTCCTTCTTCTTCAAACTACACTATCAATCTCTACTAAGCTATCTCTAAGTTGTCTCTCTATCTTCCTATCTCTGAGCTAATCTAATGAATTACAAATGAGGGGGGGATGCCCCTTTTATAGTTGGCCAAATCCAGTGGACGGCTCAAATTCAATTACAATGAAGGGCTCAAATCGAGCCACATAAACCCTAACCCTAAAAACCGCCACCAAGAGGAGTGGGGTAATAAATGAGCAATTAATGGCTGCATCCTTCTAGAAGATTCTTGTCCAGATACGTGTTCCCACTATTCCTTTTCTGACTGCAAACTAGATGAGTCTGGTCGCCACTGCTTCAATTTCTTGGACTGGTACGACAAGCACGTTCTCAATCTAAAACTTCAGCGAGGCTGTAAATTTTTAACCTATTTGATGGTGATTTTCCTCCTTCCTGGCACTGCATCTTGAGTTGTACGAAGCACGTTGGAGAACATATTTTGGGTCATCGAAGGATTTTACACTTAAGGAGAACTTCTTTACTTTGTTCTTCAATCTGTCATGATACCAGTCTCCAACGCCTAGGCCTTCATCTTTTCCTCGGTCCTGAACTTGAAAGATTTTCTTGTCCTGGATTCAATCATTCCTCCTTGCCACTCGCCTGACTGCGTTGGGTGCAACACTTAGCCTTTTCTGATAACATCTCCCTTCACGGTTTGCGTGCAACTGAGATTTCGTGGAGGAGCTCGAAACACATAACTTTATCTCCTTTCAAGGTTGTAATATCATCTTGGATTACTTGTTTCATTGCTTCAAGTCATTGTGCTCTGGCCTCGGCGTTCATCTTGCAAAACAAACAAAGAGAAGGACATCAAAACACTTTACAATATAAAAATTCACTTTACTCACCTGATATCCATGTTCTGATCTCCAAGGTCTGAGTGATCAAGTTCATCCTTTTCTCTAGCCAACTTTGCTTTCTTCATGATTTTTCATCATCTATTGGCTGGGCATACAACACCTGTGCTTCATATTTCAATGCCTTAGACAAATTTCCAACCCATCTGCCTTAGAAATAATTTAATTCCTCTAGAAAATTTCATCAACCAGGCGCCCGAGTAAAATCTCCATCTTAAAGTCTCCGATAGGGCGTGAAGAATTTCAAAATCATCTCCTTGTCGAAGATATCCAATACCCAGAAGGAAATTCTCTTAGAAAACACCAAATTCATGGGTCTACAAACGAAGGGGTTCATTTAATTTTTAAATTTTATACCTTAGGAAAATATTTTGCCATCAAAATTTACCTTCATTCTTCATCTTTGGGCATATTTTCTTGCTTTGCCTTGACAATTTCCTTCAATCTCATGAAGCTAGCGCATTTTAATGTATCCCCTGCCAATTCATCCATGCCTCAGAAAATTTCATCACCTCTCTTAGGCTTAGGCGTATTTTGGACTTTCTCCAACTTTCATTTTTCATACCTTAGAAGATTTTTGGTGCCACCATGCAAGTTGGGTGCATTGTACTAGTGGAGCTTCCATTTTTGCATACTTAGAAACTTTTTAAGTCACCCTTCACAAGGTGGGCGCATTTTGATGGGCCTCCTGCCATTTACCAATACTTAGAAAATTTCTCATTTTCCCTCACAAGCTTGGGCGCATTTAAGAGGCCAAGCTTCCATTTTGATTGCCTTGGACGTTTTTCCAACTCGCCAATGCTCAAGGAGCCATTTTTTCATACTTAGAAAATTTTCCAAACATCCCTTCTAGCTTGGGCGCATATCAAGGGGTCTAGAGGAAGTTTTAACACTTAGAATATTTTCTCATCCCTATCTTCTAGCTTGGGCGCATATCAAGGGTCATGGAGGAATTTTTTTTTATGCCTTAGAAACAATTTCAACCTCCTCCCTCACACTGGGCGCATTCAGGGGGTCAAGGAGGAATTTAAACTTGCCTTAGCCATTTTTCTCACCACTACTTCTTTCCTTGGGCGCATTTGAGGTGTGGAGGTGGAATTTCCATGACTTAAACATTTTTCTATCACCTCTTCCAGATGATGGCGCATTTGAGGGGTCAAGCAGGAAGCTTCACATACTTAGAAACTTTTTCATCTTTCTACCAGTCTCATCTTGGGTGCATTTCACAGGGGGTGAAGGAATATCATCAAGACTTGAAATTTTTTTTATCATCTCCATCAAGTTGAGGGCACATTTAGGGGGCTGAGCAGGAATTTACAATTGAAAACTTTTCATCCTTCATCCTGCCATCCAACATGGGCGCCTTTCAAGGGGTGAGCAGGAAATTCTTTAGACTTAGACATTTTTCTGGCTTGCTTGCCCTAGTTTGCTATATTTAGCAAGTTTCTAGTTTTCACCCTTCTGAAGCTTGGATTGATCTGGAATTTGCGCCATAGGATCCTCATGACCTAGTTAAGTTGTTCACACTGCCATCTCGTGCTGACTTGCTATTTATAGCATGTTTCTGGAGGTGATTTACTATTTATAGTAACTGCTTGGTTTCAGGACTTCCACAACTCCGTTTAACTTGAAATCTGAATGACGTGATCCTCATGGGTTAACTTACCTGTTCACATTGGCACCTGTTGCTGACTTACTATTTATAGCCTGTTTCTGGAGTGCCTTACTATAAATAGTAAGTGGTTAGATTGCCTTCAAATTTTACCAATGGATAGCCTGAAAGATACTGATCGTAGTGGGATACATCAATTTTTGGAGATTTTGACGTTTGACCCCTCATTTTAGGCCCCGAAGCTGGAAACCCTAATTTGACTTGCATGTTGCTTAAACGATCTCCGTTTGACCCCGTTTCTGTTGCATGTCAGTCAGTTTGTGATACTGAAGTGTTGGGGGGGGCTGCCAGAGTGGATCTGCCAAAAATAGTAAGTCCCCAAAAAAGTGACCAACTCTATTTGCATGTCACATCACTGTGTAGCTCTTGAAAAACACATAAGGAATAACCTAACATGCACTGAAAAGTCTAACATGCAAACCCTAAAAATAGCCTTTGAAGACAACTACTGAAAAAGATCCTGATCCTGGTTTGCATGTTATACCACTGCGAAGCTTTCGAAAAACCCACAAAGAATGTCCAGACATGCGTACAAAATTCCAACATGCAAACCCTAAAAATAGCCTCTGAAGGTTGAGTTCTGAAAGTTATCATCTCACTTTGCATGTTATATCATCGCGTAGGTCTCAGAAAACCCAGAAATATTCTCCAGACATGCATTGAAAAACTTCGCATGTAAACCCTAAAATCAGCTCCTGAAGGTGATACTTGCTAAAAATAGAAAGTTGTATGTTTCAGCTCAAAACTTGCAGACAAATAGCTTGACGTGCTCTGGATGCAGTGTAACAATTGGAACTTCAAAAGTGCCGAGAAAAATGTCCCAAATTAGGCACTTACTAAAAATAGTAAGTTGTCGGAATTCAATGAAATTTTGATGGGAACCTACTGGAAGCTTACTGACTGCAATGCCAAACTCAGATTTCAATTTATTCACTCCATTTGACTTTAAACTAGCCGGAAGACTCAAAACCCTAATTTTACAGACTTAGCCAAAACTTCAATTCAAACGGGCACATCCCCGGATAGAAGAGACAGAGAGAACAGAAAAACAAAGCCAAAAGACCCGAACGAAGCAAAAATTAGGGGGGGTCCCCATTTGCAATGGGGCGATGTGTGAAAAGGTCACAACAATACTCTCCTTTCAAACCACAGGACATAACTCGCATCCATGAAGAAATGCAAATCAAAATATGTTACTAGAACAATCTCATTGTCTGGGTAACTTACCTCAAACATTCTGGATCAAACTTCCAGATTATTTCCATTGACATGAATAGACATAGTATGATACTACAAACATTCCTCAACCGATTACAACACCATAGCTAGCCACATATACATCCATAACTCAAAATATTATGCATTCTCCAATCTTCTGGGTGTGATTGCATCAATGATAGAACTGACTAGCATAACTGACACTCATCTGACATCAAGGACAATACTCCTTTGACATCAATGACAACATATGAAAAGTCAAGACAACCTTCTCTAGACGAGGGAAATTGGGAAACGAAGTCAAATTCCTTCACAGAATTGTGTAAGAGTAGCCTTCAGAGCATTGAAAGGTTGTCAATCGAAGGAGGAGCTGAGCCAAGGGTGTATAAAAGAAAATCTAAAAGCGAAACAAGTGTGCAAAAGGCTGAATCTGAAGGAAGAGTTGAGGATTTCTACATGGCCAAGAGTACGAGAGAAGCATCGAAACGTCCAAATCAAAACTCCCTAGCAACAAGATTCTAGGCTCCAAGTTTGCATCAAAATAAAATCACGGTAAGCCCTAGTGGAGAAAAGCAAAAGCTAGCCAAGTTTAAAAGCAATGGATCAAAGGATCTCGTTAGGCACTGTAAGACTTGTGAAACAATTTGGACAGAAAATGGGCAAGATTATAAAGCAATTTGGCTCTGATCTTTTCCAGCCACCTTGTGAGGTGTAGTGATTGACTGGTATATAGAAATTGACCAAGCCTCCTAAAATACATGGGAGAGATTAAAGAAAGCTTTCGAAGAAGAGTTTAAATTGCTTTGTGATGATAATGAAATAGTAGCAGAAATTTACAATACAAAACAAGGTAAGCACAAAAATGTACGAGCTTATAATTGTGGAATTAAATAATTGCTTGTAAAGTTACAATCAGAACTAGCCAACTATCTCAAGAAAATATGGTTCATCGACGGTCTACTTCCATCATTAAGAA
>VDFB02301117.1:0-14641 GCA_007258455.2 Sequoia sempervirens
CTTCAATTTTAGGCTCAAGATCCTCTACTTCATATTCTTCTTCTAGAACTACCTCAATGTAGTGTACATGTCCTCTACCAAGACATTGGCATCCTGGCTACCATGGATCCTTACAAGAGAAGGCATCCTGGCTACCATGGATCCTTACAAGAGAAGCATAACTTTGTCCTTCTAAGCTCATTCTTCAATTCCTCTTCCTTCCTTGCCTTATGTGGTATATTTCTTTGAAAGTGGCAATTCCTTCTTAAATGGTTTCTTCTATGGTATTGGAGATGGTACCATGTACTAAAATTCTCTTGGGAATAAAAATCTCTGAAGTTAGAGCTTTGCTACTGGTCTTCGATAATGATGGCAGATCAAATGCCTTAACCCAACCTTTAAGAAGTTTGGCCAAACCCTCCAAGAAGAGAACTAAGTCTCCTCTCTGAAACATATGGAACCAAAATTGATAATCTCTAAAAATCATCCACATAACTGTCCATTGTACTACGCTATCTCAATTGAGCCATCGGCCAACTCTCTAAAGTAGATCTTCAATCCTTCCTATCAAACCTATCGATCAATCTCTAACTAAACTCCTATAAGCACTAATCAAACTATATCCTTGAGCTATGTTCACGATTTCATAGCTTGGAGCCCTAGATTCAGATTTAGTTCGAACCTAGTTCATGATCGAGGCCAACTCAATTGTGGAATCACTTCAAAGCCAAGATAATCACTGTAGGTTCTTAACTTTGTCCATCTAAGCTCATTCCTCAATTCCTCTTCCTTGCTTGCCTTATGTAGTATCTTTCTTTGAAAGTGACACTTCCTTCTTAAATGGTTTCTTCTATGGTATTGGAGGTGGTACCATGTACCGAAATTTTCTCTTAGGAATCAAAATCTTTGAAGTTAGTGCTTTGCTATTGGTCTTCGATAATGATGGTAGGTCAAATGCCTTAACCCAACCTTTAAGAGCTTTGGTCAAACCCTCCAAGAAAAAAACTGAGTCTCCTCTCTGAAACATATGGAACCACAATTGATAATCTCTAAAAATCGTCCACATAACTATTCATTGTACCACTATGTCTCAATCGAGCCATTAGCCAACTCTCTAAAGTAGATCTTTGAATCCTTCCCGTCAAACCTATCAATCAATCTCTAACTAAACTCCTATAAGCGCTAATCAAACTATATCCTTGACCTATGTTCACGAGTTCATAGCCTGGAGCCCTAGATTCAAATTCAGTTCGAGCCTAGTTCATGATCTAGGCCAACACAATTGTGGAATCACTTTGAGGCCAAGATAATCATTGTAGGTTCATCATAGATGAACCCACACAAACCCAAACTAAATTTTCTTAAGTTTTGATCACTTAAATTTTTTTAAACTATTTTTGTGTTTGTTTTGTGTGAATCTAGTCTTTTTCTCGCTCATGTTCGCAATTGAAATGCCACCCAAAATTTTCATGGATGTTATTTCAAGGCTATGAGACTTATGATGTGCCATTGTCCTTCATGTAGAATCTGCAATAGGGCCTCAAATACATATGACAAATGGTATTGCAACTCTCGTTTCCTATTTGATATTACTATCGATTGAAATCTAGTAAGAAAACTATAGGGATGTCAAGACTTGTAAAAAGTTGATTTCCTTATAAGTAGGGGTGTGTAATATTGCCCTACCATGGGGTTTCTTCTTATTATCAACCAAAAATGTTGGTTTCTAGGGTTTGGTTTCTATTTCCTAATGTTTGCTTCATCTAGGCTTCTCCTTCATTCAATCAATCATTAGACAAGACAAAATAGGTGGTTTCACGAATGTATGACTACTAATTAAATTGTTATGCAATATATTTTATATTAATAAAATTAATAATAGAATCCTTTTTCAATTGTGAAGGCTTTTTTTTAATTGTTATTATTAGTTCTTGCCGTAGGTAGGCATACTAATGCATTCATCTAGATTTATTAATTCTTTCAAATGAACTAGTAGGAGCAAAGAATTAAAATCAAGTGACTATATTTTCTAATTTATATGTTTCTAAAATTTATTTCAATATATGAACACTATTTTTCTTTAATTCTATTGGATCATAGTATGTACAGTCATATTAGTATGAGGTAAGCATTTTGAATAATGTATTACTGTTTGGCACTATTCATTTCAAAACACTATTTCTAAATAGTATAAAGTTTGTCTATAATATGTGTAGTCAATTATGCACTAGTAAAAAGTGAAACTATTTGATTTGATTGACGAGTCATAGAATTGATATTTTTTTGTTGTTTAATGTATTAATATATTAATCAATATATTATATGCTATAATAATGTTATAGTAATAATAATATAATAATATAATGGGGGAAGAGATGGAACTGTGGTCTGGCGCGAGGGAAAAGGCGTCAAACAAAGGTAGGATGGCTTCGTCAGGTAGGCAGCGAGCAGGGCGTTCGGCGGTTGGGAATGGTAGGAGCCGGTATGCCCTTCGATTCGCTTCTGGTTCTCACTCTCTGCCCTCCCCTTGTCCGGACCTTAATCCTATGCAGTCGGTTCTAGACTCGAAGCCAACGGAAGCAGTGGATACCCCTCCTCTGGATCCCGTAATCATGGCTAGGTGTAAGAACAAGGCGAATCCCTATCACGGAAAACCCTAGCCCGCCTCCTCCTGTGGTGCCGCCAATATTTGCTGCTATTCCAGAGCAAGTGTTCGGAGGATTCTTCTCTCTCTATTGGTGATGCGATGGTAGCTTTCTTCGAGGAGCCAGCGGATCTCCACATACCTGAGGACCACATCAGTGTCATTTCAGCCAACCTTGGTGTTCGTCTCTGGTCTTGCGATTCATGTGCAAGCGCCCGCCGTTGGATTCGCTTTTAGAATGGGCTAAACGGACTTGGGACAATCTTCCCCCCCCCCCCCCTTTGTTTGAACCATTGGATTTTGGATTTTTCCTGACCACTTTCAACTCGGCTGCGGACTGCGACTTCGTGAAGCTTAATGGTCCTTGGTTTTATGGTAACTCTGGAATTTTTGTGTCTCCTTGGACCCCCTTTTTCGATCCTGCCACTACCGTGATTACTAATATTCCTATGTGGATCAGACTCTACAATTTTCCCCCGATGTTGCGGTCTCCGGACCTCATTAAAATGATGATTAATCAAGTTGGAGTTTTTGTCAGGCTGGAGTCAAAGGTGTTTGATTTTTCTCGCAAGTTTATCAGAGTTTGTGCCGTGGTGGATATCTCCAAGCCGCTTACTCACTCCATTCGCATTCACTCTTCTTTCGACATTTGGACTCGGTACCTAAATTTCGAGAGGCTTCCCTTTAGATGTTTTCGCTGCAACAACTTAGGCCATAAAGTTGAGGCCTGCACCGCCAAGCGTCTCTCTGGTTCGCGTTACATCAGACTCAAAAAATGGGTGAGAAAGTTTGGCTCTCCTAATGCTGATTTCACCTGGCGTAACCATGAAAAGTTCTTCTCTTCTTCTGTTCCTGTGGCTGAGTCTGTTCCTCCTGTTGTGTCTTCTTCTCCTCCTCATGCCGCCCCCGACTCCAACAATGATGTTGCTCTTCCACTCGTTCCAGTGGAAGATGATTCTGATTCTGAGGGCACTTATCCTTTTATGGATGACTTGGAGGAGAATGTTGAAGACTTTGGAAATTATGATGATTTTGATACCTTCGAACAGGATTTTGTTCTTGCTTCCTCTCAGCCTCTCGGGCTTGGACAAACGGTTAGCAGTAAATCTAAACCTGACTGCAGGACTAGGAAAAAGAAAGGAAGAAAATCTGATGTTGAGAAACTTGGTTCGGAAGGTTTGGATGCGGTGGCGGTAGGGTCTCAGTGGACTATGGAGGCTCTATTGTCACAGCAGGCTAGTAAAGTCTAGTCCCTCTTGGGATTGAAGTTTGGAGTTTTCTCTTTTCTCTTTTCTTTGTCTCTTGCCTCTTTTGGGGCCTAAAGTTTGGGGCTTTCTGTTTTTGTTTTCCTCCTTTGTTCCTCTCAATCTTCTCTTCCTTCATTAGGTATCTTTTAGTGCTATGTTCTTCTTTCTTTCTTGGCCTTTAAGGCCTTTTGTAATTTATTTCCTATGTTTAATAAAACCTCTTGGGTGCTGCCCCTCATAGCAGCTATTTATCCATCAAAATTAAAAAATTAAAAATTAAAAAAATTAAAAATTAAAAAATAATATAATAATATAATAATATAATATATAATTATTGTTAGTATATGTTATATATCTATACTATATTTAAATTAATTAATATTATATAATATAATAATAATTGTATTATAGAATATATTAATATTAACATTATATATTTATAAAATATATATTAAATTCATTATGTATAGATGATATATATAATTAATACTATATAAATGTATATAATTTTTTATATACTATATATAATTACTACTAATATGATTATTATTATATTAATGATATATATAATCATGTATTAGCTATTAATTAATATAATAATATTTAATATACAATAGAATATTCCTTTCAAATATTTTTTCCTACTACACATTTAAAAAATGTATTACTACTACTTAAAACTAGTTACATATTAAACAAAAACAATCTCTCCATAGCCCACCTTCATACATTTTTTGAGTTGCACATATCCAATACAAAAGCAAAGTTGCAGCTGAAATGATCTTTGCTCTCTTCAAAAGTGTTTGGTTTCTAATCTTCAACAAGTAGAACCAATGCAACATCTTCAACAAGCATGCAATGAATATTTGTATATGTTATAGGCTTCTCATCTCAGCATATTGACTATAAACTTCAATTATATAATTATTTATTAGAACTTGTAATGTATTGATCAAAGTGGTCTACAAATAGACATTGTGTATATTATTTTCATTTATATGCATTTATACTCATGTAATAATTATTATATGTAAATATCATTAACAAACCATGTTACACATTTTACCAGTAGGAATCAGACGCAATGCATCTCTTGTTAAATTGATTATAAGGATTTATTTATTTATAAAGAAAATATTTGTGGTTTACTATTTTAATTTAAATATAGATGATTCTAAAATATGATGAAAGATGGGAATATTATATATATATATATATACACACACACATATATATACATATATACATACATATATACATACATACATATATATACATATATATATATGAATGTATATATGTATGTATATATATACATACATATATACATACATATATATATACATACATGTATATATATATATATGTATGTATATATATGTATGTATGGTATGTATATATATATGTATATATATATATATATATGGAAATTGTATAAGCAAAAACCCAAAACTGAACCCAAACCCCTTAAAAATTGGATCCAAATTGAATCTGTGAATCAAAACTAGATATATATATATATATGTATGTATGTATGTATGTATATATGTATATATATATATATATATATATATATATATATATATATATATATGTATGTATGTATGTATGTATGTATGTATGTATGTATATATATAACCCAAAACTGAACCCAAACCCCAAAAAAAAAATTGGATCCACGAATTGAATCTGTGAATCAAAACTAGGATTTGAATGAAAACAAGTTACATAGTCCTTGAGTGATTAACTGATGATACTACAACTCATGCACTATGCCATCTAACTAGAGTGTAGCGAGTTGATAGCCTCCTCATACATGGAATTTAATGAAAAAAATGTATCAAGTTTTTGAATTGAAGCACGTGCAATACCATTGTTTGAGCCATCAAAACTAGGAAGGGATAGCTTACCCAATCTATTCTATAGGACCTTGTGAGGATGATGCACATTTGTCTTCTTTTCCCTTTTCTTTCCATGCCTCATCTTCAAACTACAAAAATCATTGAGTGACATTTGAGCATGAAACTCCAGTTCAAGAGCTCTCTACTCTACAAAGTAGGCTGCAAAATTATCTTCCTCTTGATTTGGCTGCTCTTCTTGTGGATCCTCCTCTCTTTGTAAGAATTTGGTGTAATGAACCGGACCAAATTTTTTCGATTTTTGAATTACAATCAGCAATGCAACACACCCGTTAGGGTTAGATAAATCAAACCAGCAGTTACAATATAACTCTTTGCCAAGAATGCGCACTCAATCTCAACATGAGAGAGGCTGTCATATGGCAAGAGGATCGTCAGTACAAAAAATCAGAACTGCAACTGAAAGTAACTCAACACCAAGTATGTGCTACCCAAACCAGAATGGAATGAGGCGACCATATGGTGGAGATTGAAAGAAATACAAATGCAACTTCAAATAAACTCAACACCCAGAATGTGCTTTCAAACCCGGAGTGGGAATGGAGCTACCATAGGGCGGAGATGTACGATATTACAATGCAAATCAAAGTAAATAGGCGGCAAGCCAGCCTCTTCCACTTATTCAGTGGGCAATTACAAACATGATAAGCAAGGTTGAGAGAAATGCTGACAGTACTACTGTTCAGCTTACAATAATATAGAGAATGCCTGCAAGAACAAGGATTAGAAGCTCTTCAATTGCTGCAATAGAAAATGTGACCTCCACCAAGCTTAGTAAGACTTCCTAACACCAAACCTTCACCAAAAATGCACTTTCCAAAATCTGATATGACAGAACAGCAACTTGAAATGCATAACCAGCAACCCTAGAATCCACTAAAATGCTCACAACTCACTCAAAACTGACCCAAATGACTTCAAATCTGATGCAATAGACCCTCAAAAAGATGGCGCCTAGTTTAGTAATGAGAAAGGGCAGCTAAAAGTGGCTATTAATTAATGGCACGGATTCCAAAGCACTCCAGAATGTAGGGCTTTCAAGGAATGACGAATTTGCTTTATAAAATCAGAAACTTCATATTAAAATCTGCAAATATTCATGAAGGGTCTCTTCCAACAGAGAAAACCAATGAGACAATACCCAGAACAACTCTTTTTGTATTTTTTGATTTATGAGTGAAACTTCGAATCAGCTATGATATTCAGCAACTCCAGAATATGACAGAAAATGCAAGTACTCAGCTACAAAATGCAAGATCATCAAAACAATGCAAAACCTCACTACAAATGTACTCAAAACAAGCAAACCTCTCTACTAGGTGCTATCTCTCAAGCACGAAGTCGAGCCCAAGCTAGGAGGCATTCATTCCTCAAAGCAATCCAGCAACCATTTCGGCAGCATAACAATACTCAAGATATCAGATGTTGAAAATGAAGACCAAGACCTCCTTTTATAAACTTGTGATGACTTTCCAGAAGCTTCTAGAAACCCTAATTTTCAAATTTGAAGTAACTCCTTTTCCCTCCAAAGATGGCGTCCCTTTTCTCAAGGCAATTTAACTTTTTAATTTATTTTAAAATCTTCACTTCATAAAAAGGCGTCCTTTTCTCCAAGTAATATTTTGACTTTAGAAATATAAAATATTTCCTTCATGAGACAATACCCCTCAAGGTCCCCTTCTTTAAAACAACTTAAAGTCATAATACTAGGACAAGGGGTTATTTTATAAAATAAAACATTATTGTCATTAAAATACTTATTCCTCCAAAATGAACCCCTTATGCCAAAATTCAGAATTACCCAATGAACTGCCAGAAGAGGAAAGTTGACTGAGCTGGTGCTGACTGGACCACTGCCAAAAATAGAATTTACTAAAAATAGTAAATTCGGAAAGTTGCTCGGAATGCAATGCATGCGCCACCATTGCGAAGCTCTCTGAAAACCCAGAAGGAATCCAGAATCCGAACACCCAAACTCCAACAAACAAAACCCTGAATCTTCAAGAGAACCCGCCAAACAGTCGAAAACCCTAATTCTGCCTCTGACTAGCCGACAGCACCCTGGGGATAGGCCATCAATCACTGAGAAGTGCAGTGCTAAAAACGGGGACATTACAGTCCGCCCTTCCCAAAATTGCTTGTCCTCAAGCAATAACATCATAACTCCTGAAAAATTAAGATTGATCCATACCAAAACAAGTATGATCCCAGGTTCCCAAATCCATCTCAGGAAGGACCCACTATGCCACTGCTGCACTACTCTGATCACATCAGTAAAATCATCATGCCAATGCTGCACTAACCTCCCTTGTAACTCCAAAGTATTACTGTCCATGACACTCAAACTGAAAAATCTTAAAGGACTGAGACCAGCTTCATGCGACGTCTCATGTCCAAGAGGCCCAAAGTCAACAGTATCAACCATACCACTGTCAACCACAATGGATAGGCTGCTCAACTCAAAATCAAACTCCTCAACATACCTCCACATTGTAACAAACAAAGCCCTGATGGAAAAAATGATATCTTCAAATCTTCTTGCAAAGAAGAAAGCAATCCTTTGCAAGAGCTCAACAAATTCAGCCTCATGTCTTCTCCTGGAGCTACTATGCATCAACTGAATTATACCGACACCACCATGAAGACTTCTACTCACTCTTACTGTTCCAACTCCAAGAGTCTCAGAAGGGAAAGCCAAAACATGTGGAAGTTCGTTGTCCAAAACCAATATAGTAAAGAAACTATCAAAATTTGCTTCACAAACCTCCATAGGATGAACTCCAACAATAGAATAGGTGCGAAGGAACAAATAATCTCTGCTGTTCAAGGCCGAAGTCAGCGAAGTGCAATCTGATTTTAGTACCTCACACAAGAAAAAACAGCAGCACCAAAGAAATTCCCAAGTGTGAGTGTATGATATGAGCATAGAGTTGCAAGGTAACACCTCAAAAATGGCCGGAAAACAAACTAGAGCAATCTCCAACTGAAAACTACCACCTCGTTGGCAAGTGGTGATGGGAAAACTCTCCCAAACGAGAGTAACTCCACAAGTAACAGGGCTGGTCTGCCTCCAACCAGCAAGCTCGAGTCTCAAAATCTGCTCTTGTCTTAGCCAAGGATCAACGCCAAGAGCAACCAATTGTTCCTCTTTCCAATCCATACTCAAAACTTCTCTCCAATCCATTTGTCGATGAACAAACGGAACCAACAAGGGGCTGGTAAAGAAAGTAACAACATCATTAATACTGAAATTTTGATCCTTATCCTTCCAAAAGTCCTTTTTTCCACAAGTAATAAGCTCTATCAACCCATATTGAGAATCCCAAGCATGGATACCCAATTGAAAGTGATTTCCATCATACTGAAAAGAAAACTCAACACCTTCCCAAATGCTAATAAGGATCAAGTGCATACTGAAGAGATTGATCCCTCCGCTAGTGAACCTTTGAAGCCTATCCATGAAAGCTTCAACAACATTGGAGCATGAACTATTAAATGTCCTCAAATCCAAATCCAAAAATAGACCAATATGTGCCAAAGTATTGTTCAACCAAAGGGATGGATTGACAAGCATGCAAACACCAAGTTCTGGTCCATCTTCATTCCCTTCTTCATGAGTAACAAGACTAAAATCTTCGCTTCTTGCTGCTGTACTGAAGTTGCCAGCAGCTACCAAATCTTGCCTTGTTAACACCTTGGTGTCGAAGATGTTGAAATCTCCTCGAATCAACACTTCCCATGTATAGACTTCATCCTCAAACCCACTTATGCATTCATTACTAATCAACAGACGTGGCACTTCCTCATGGAGTGATATCGAAGCATCCAAGCACTGGAAACCAAACTCAGTTTCATTCTCCATTTCATCCTCTACTTCATAGAGAGGATTATCATAACTTTTCTCATCACCTTCTTGAAAAAGAGGATTGTCATAAACTTGAAAGTCATTCCTTTCATCTTGCTGCTCCAAATCTGCACATGCAACCTTTGATTTTCTTGTGAAACCTTCAAGATCAAACTCCTCTTGAAGACTATCAATCTCATCAATTACTTGCTTGATTTCTCCAGCTCTTCGTGCATCCTCTTGCTCCTTGAAAAGTTTGAAATCTGCAAACTGATCTTCAACCTTTCTTAGAGCCAACTGAGTTTCTTTCAACTTGTCCTTTGTTGATTTAAGCTCCAAAGTGAGCTCATCAACCATACTCTCCCTTTCTTCGAAAACAATGAAGGCCTTCTTTGCAGATTCAACGGCATGATCTCTATCTTCAATCAAGCCTATGTACTCGGATTTCATGGTCTCCAAGGAATCTTTGATTAGTTGCAATTTAGGAAGAGCAACTTCATCCTTAACTCCACTTTGTCTCTCTTCAAATTGAGCCTTCCAATAGAGATCATCAACCAAATTGTGTGTGCGATCAAATAGGGATAGCGCTTGCACTTCTTTTTCAAAA
The DNA here is from genome assembly GCA_007258455.2 of Sequoia sempervirens. NCBI lineage: Eukaryota > Viridiplantae > Streptophyta > Pinopsida > Cupressales > Cupressaceae > Sequoia > Sequoia sempervirens. Next base: position 10,241 of record VDFB02301117.1, read on the forward strand.
GATACCTTGCATTGATCTTTCCACTCATGAACATGCATAGATGGTGAACTGCTGATAGGCTGCAACTGAAAATCAGAACTTTGTTTTTCATCTTTGCTACCCTCATAGCTGCTCCAAGACTCCTTTCCTTCACCACCTACTAGCTGAAATTGCTCAATATCACAAAGAGAATTAGACTCCACAAATTCTTCAATCCAATGCTTACAACCAGCTTCAAGCATTGATAAATTGGATTTGTGTTTAGGAACTCCATCAAACTTTCCATCGTCAAGAGCCATATGATCTTCAAGCTCCACTTCCACCTCACTATCTTCATGATCAAAGTTTATGGCAGCCCCCTCATAGCTTGCAAAGCAATCAGAATTTTGAACTTCATCAGGATCAAAGGGAAACTCATCCCACACAATTTCTTTGTCATCACTAAATGCCTTCACTCCTAGATCCCAAGTGCTAGAGGATTGATTGTTTTGATCAAAAGGAAAGTGCTCTTTGTGCTTCTCTTGGAGGGTTGACTCTTTGAATAGGTCACCACCCAACTCACTTAAACTGATATCTTCATACATACCTCCCTTCAATGGCTTGGTTTGAAGATCAAACCCAAAACCACCCTTGACACTGTCACTATAATGAAGTAAAGAATCTTTAGTGCTAGCTGTTTGGGAAATTTTATCATCTATATCTTCAATGAACCCATCATCTATAGGTATTTTTCTGATCTCATCATGAATAGTCATATGTATGCCAAAAAGGTCTTCTTGATCACTTGTCATAACTTCATCTTGTGAAAACTCTTGAGCTTTTTGGCCAGCAACATAGAAAGAATTATCCATCACCACATCCTCAACAAATGGAGGCATAAACACTACGGCATCTTTACCAATGATATCATTATGGTAATGATCAAAAGCTGGTTCAAGGACACCACTAGTATTCTCCTCATCAATGCACTCATCCCATACAATAGTTCTACCAACATCTTCTGTGAAGCCCTTAGTATCAAAACCTTCATGGGATAAATCCAAATTAGGATTCAAGTCTGCTGCTATATTCTTTTCACCGAACTGATCTTTGTCACTTGCTATCACATGCAAGTCTAGGGGGGTATTATGGGGCTCTCCCACACACTCCTCAACTGTCAAGGTTTCTATATCAAACTTACGATCATTTTGAGGTGACATGTGCACCTTGCTTGTGCCACCTTCAATATTAGTTGACTGATTTTTCTCTTCGTCATGTTCATTTGTGGGCTGCAATCCACAAACAGGCACTTCTTCTTCCTTCATTGCACCTGCAACCATGGCATGTTCTGCTTCCTCCTTAATCATTTTCTTGATGTAGTTGACCATAGCCCGCTTTCCAGGGTGATAAATCACCACACAATCCAAAAAGGTATCAAATGAAACATCGTTCTTAAACTCCTCTGTCATGCTCTGATAATCTTTATGGAGTTTGGCAGCCTCATGTTCACATTTCTTCTTGAACTGGCATTCTTTAGAAACCCCAATCAAATCCGACTTCTCAGACTTAGCATAAATCTTTCTGATTCCACACCTTAACTCAGGATCCTTCAATAGCGTACACAGATCATGCATTAACTCAGGTAGAGACTTCTCTGTAGTCATCTTTCTCTGTTCGTAGTGTCTGGTATCTCTGTCACTCATCTGACAATTAAATCATTAATTACTTTCACAGGATGGCAGGAACTTCTGCTCTGATACCACTGTAATGAACCGGACCAAATTTTTTCGATTTTTGAATTACAATCAGCAATGCAACACACCCGTTAGGGTTAGATAAATCAAACCAGCAGTTACAATATAACTCTTTGCCAAGAATGCGCACTCAATCTCAACATGAGAGAGGCTGTCATATGGCAAGAGGATCGTCAGTACAAAAAATCAGAACTGCAACTGAAAGTAACTCAACACCAAGTATGTGCTACCCCAACCAGAATGGAATGAGGCGACCATATGGTGGAGATTGAAAGAAATACAAATGCAACTTCAAATAAACTCAACACCCAGAATGTGCTTTCAAACCCGGAGTGGGAATGGAGCTACCATAGGGCGGAGATGTACAATATTACAATGCAAATCAAAGTAAATAGGCGGCAAGCCAGCCTCTTCCACTTATTTAGTGGGCAATTACAAACATGATAAGCAAGGTTGAGAGAAATGCTGACAGTACTACTGTTCAGCTTACAATAATATAGAGAATGCCTGCAAGAACAAGGATTAGAAGCTCTTCAATTGCTGCAATAGAAAATGTGACCTCCACCAAGCTTAGTAAGACTTCCTAACACCAAACCTTCACCAAAAATGCACTTTCCAAAATCTGATATGACAGAACAGCAACTTGAAATGCATAACCAGCAACCCTAGAATCCACTAAAATGCTCACAACTCACTCAAAACTGACCCAAATGACTTCAAATCTGATGCAATAGACCCTCAAAATGATGGCGCCTAGTTTAGTAATGAGAAAGGGCAGCTAAAAGTGGCTATTAATTAATGGCAGGGATTCCAAAGCACTCCAGAATGTAGGGCTTTCAAGAAATGACGAATTTGCTTTATAAAATCAGAAACTTCATTAAAATTCCCACAAATTTGCAAGAAGGGTCGCCCCAAGTAGAGAAGATGATATGACCAACACCCAGAACAATATCTTTTTTTATTTTTGATATATGAATGAAACTTCGAATCAGCTATGATATTCAGCAACATCCAAAATGTGACAGAAATGCAAGTACTCAACTACAAAATGCAAGATCATCAAAACAATGCAAAACCTCACTACAAATTCACTCAAAACAAGCAAACCTCTCTACTAGGTGCTATCTCTCAAGCACGAAGTCGAGCCCAAGCTATGAGGCATTCATTCCTCGAAGCAATCCAGCAACCATTTCGGCAGCATAACAATACTCAAGATATCAGATGTTGAAAATGAAGACCAAGACCTCCTTTTATAAACTTGTGATGACTTTCCAGAAGCTTCTAGAAACCCTAATTTTCAAATTTGAAGTAACTCCTTTTCCCCCCAAAGATGGCGTCCCTTTTCTCAAGGCAATTTAACTTTTTAATTTATTTTAAAATCTTCACTTCATAAAAAGGCGTCCTTTTCTCCAAGTAATATTTTGACTTTAGAAATATAAAATATTTCCTTCATGAGACCATACCCCTCAAGGTCCCCTTCTTTAAAACAACTTAAAGTCATAATACTAGGACAAGGGGTTATTTTATAAAATAAAACATTATTGTCTTTAAAATACTTATTCCTCCAAAATGAACCCCTTACGCCAAAATTCAGAATTACCCAATGAACTGCCAGAAGAGGAAAAGTTAGTATTTGGTCTTTGTTGAATAGCTTGCCAAAAATGATTACTAAAATATAGTAAATTAGGAAAGTTACTCGAATCGATGCATCGCGCCACCATTCATAGCTCTCGAAAACCGAAGGAATCGGAAATCAAACACAAACTCCAACAAAACAAAACCACAGATCTTCAAGAGAACGTAAGCGATTCCAGAAGCCTAATTGTACCTTGACTAGCCGGCGGCACCACAGGGATAGGCCATCAATCGAGAAGTGCAGTGCTAAAAGCGGGGACATTACATTTGGTTTGGAAGAATCTAAATATAGAACCCACCATGGTTCTATGGTTCCTTGTAGCACTTCTTTCACCTATATAGGGTGGTGTAACCTTTGTAATACCCAAGATTTGTGTAGTTTGAAGCAACTATGCCCTGATATTTGTCATTTGTTGTTGTTTTTAGACTCATGCTAGCAATGTTATTATATTGAACCTCGGCTTTCTCATCAACCATTAAGATCTTTTTACCTCTTTCACCCATTTATTTTTCTTTTTCTTCTATTTCTAGATCCCCGACTTTCCTTCTTTGCTACACTCTAAATTCTATATCACCGGGCTACATGAAAACTTGTTAGATCTAACCCTATAGGTTGGCAAGATCTTGACTTTGATACCATTAAAACATCCCCAAATTGCAATATATATATATATAAATAATGTATTTTCTAAATTTTTGAACAAATGAACAACTAAAACCAGAAAATTGGAAAAGAAATATAATGCTAATAACCACTATAGATAACTGAAATTTATTATATCAAACTCTCAACTTTGATAATTAGAAAATATGAAACTTTTATGCACAGATTGACCAAATTAGAGTATTAGACTTGATAATATGTGGCTGGAAAATATGACAGCAGTATAAAACATCATAGCAAACCCTAGATCTGATATTTGATCAATCACACAAGTACAATGCTGATATAATGACACTTGAAACAATGTTTTTGAATTTTCCAATGTCAAATCTTCATACAAAAAATGCATAACTGAATAAATTGATGTTTGATCTGATTTGTACAGTTTCA
>VDFB02301118.1:0-17056 GCA_007258455.2 Sequoia sempervirens
GGCTCACTGCCATAGGAGCTCAGTTTGATATTCCAAAAGAAATTCACAAAGTAGAGGCACGTCAATATGTAAAAATAGTGGTCAGACTAATGTGAGTTGGGAGGTTTTTGATAATGATGAGCAAATTGTAAATTTTTTAATTGTTGAAGTTGAGTTTGCAGATGGAAACCAACAAAAGTGGCAGCAGTTGTATGACAACCAAATTGTGTAGTTGAAGACAAACAAGCTACCAAAAGGTTTGGTGACCTTGGAATCTATGTTCAATTAAGATGAACAAGTGCGGAAAGACAAGTGCAGCCTAACTGTTAAAGAAGAACACTATGAGGCCATTAAAATCTTCAAAGGAAAGCTACTCAAGTTGGGAAAGGTATGTAATAAAGAGGAAAAACAAGCATTTATTCTGTTATGTCAAAAATTTAGTGATGTTTTTGCTTGGGAGTACAAGGATTTGAAAGGTTTTGATCTAGAACTAGCCCAACATACTATCAAATTAGAACCTGATGCAAAACTAGTAAGGCAGAAATAGAGACCTCTTAATCCCAAATTAGATCACCTTATGAAGGCTAAGTTGAGTAAGTTAGTCGAGAGTGGTATTATCTTTCCTATCAAGCATACTTCTTGGGTGCCAAACTTAGTTCCAGTTAGGAAGAAAAGTGGGGGAATCAGATTGTGTGTCAATTTTTGAGATTTAAATAAAGTGTCACTGAAAGACCACTACCCACTCCCTTCCATGGAGCAAATTCTACAGGTAGTTTCTGGTTCTGACAGATTTTGTTTGCTAGATGGTTACTAAGGTTACAACTAGATTATGGTAAAACAAGAGGATTATATCAAGATAGCATTCATAACGAAGTGCGACATGATGGCTTACATAAAGATGCCTTTTGGCTTATCTAATGCCGGAGCAACTTTTCAGCGAGCGATGGAAATGGCCTTTCATGGCCTTATGAACAAATTTGTTCTAGTATATTTAGATGATAATACTATTTTTTCTAGAAATGCTAAGGAACATCTTGATCATTTAGAGCATATTTTTTAGAGATGCAGAGAGTTCAGAGTGTCTCTCAACCCAAAGAAGTGTATATTTTCTCTACACGAAGGTAAAATCCTTGGACACATTGTTTGAAAGCAAGGTATTTCTATAGATTCTAAAAGAGTCTCTTCAATTCTTGAATTACCATTTCCAAATCACAAGAAAGGCTTGTAAAGCTTTCTTGGAAGAATAAATTTTGCGAGAAGGTTCATACCAAATATTGCAGCCTTGTTGCAACCTCTCACTTCTATGCTTAAAAAGAATGTCTTTTAGCTAGACCAAGAAAGGTAAGAGAAGTTTTGAGCAGATTAAAGAAGCACTTGTAGCTTCCCCTACCCTCATTAATCCAAAGTATGATGGAGTTTTCATTCTTTATGTATTTGGAGGAGTTGATACTATTTTTGCCATGCTTTTACAGTAGAACAATGAAGGTTTGGAGCAACCTGTAGCATTTTTCAGCCAGGTATTACATGATTATGAGGTGAAGTAATCTTTTGTCGAGAAGCATGTTTTTTCTATTGTAAGAAGCATAAAAAAGTTCAGGCATATGCTTTCAAATAGCAAAATTCACTTACTAGTTGCTCATTCAACTGTTAAGGATTTCTTACTTAACAAAGATATTAATGATAAGTGTGCTAGTTGGATAACCAAAGTGATGGAATTTGAGGTTGATATTAAGGTAACTAAGCTCGTTAGAGGCAAGGTTTTGTGTGAAAAAATTGCTGGAAATGAGGACAACAACTTAGAAGAAGATAAAAATGTTGACAGAGTGTTAAAAAATGATGATGCAGTTGTTGTTCCAGTTTCTTCTGCTACTTGGTTGCAGTAAATGATGCACTATTTACAAACTGGTGAGTGCCCTGAAGGCTTAGACATAGCAAAAAGAAGGTATTACAAATTACAGGCTATTCATTTTGCAATCATTGATGGCATTCTTGATGGAAGAGACTTTCAAGGAGTTTTATTAAGGTGCATTCAGCCTGATCAAGTCTATAGGCTTTTAGCAGAATTTCATGATGGGCCTTCAGGAGGCCACTTTGCTGCAAGAACAACAGCTATGAAAATTATGTGGGTTGGTTATTACTGGCCAACTTTGTTTAAAGATGCTATTGCTTGGGTTCGAAGATGTGAAAAATGTGCTTTATTTTCTAGAAAATAGAGGCTTGCAACACTGCCCTTGCAGCCTATTCAGGTGGAGCAACCATTTGCCAAGTGGGGTTTAGACTTCATTGGACCTATCAATCCACCTTAAAGTGCGGGTCATAAGTGGATCCTTACTGCAATGGATTACTTTACTAAGTGGACCGAAGTTGTTGCTTTGAAAGAAGCAAACGAGACTTTTGTGCTTAATTTCTATCAAGACTTAGTGTCAAGATTTAGTACTCTAGATTAAATAATCTTTGACAATGGTTTGGATTTTATCAGTTTAAGGATTTTTGATTGGTCAGTTAGGAATAATATTTATTTGAACACATTCTCTATTTATTATCTGCAAGGCAATGGTCAGACGAAATCTATAAATAAGAATCTAATTCAGATAATCAAGAAGATAGTTGAAGACAATCAATGGACATGGCATGAAAAATTGAAGTTAGCTCTTTGGGCTGATAGGGTGACACTGGTTGTTCTCCTTATGTACTTGCTAATGGAAAAGAGGCTAAGTTACCTATTTCTATTGAATTTCCTACTTTGAGCTTCGTTAAAGAGATAGAATTGATGAATGAACAACCTCTTGAAGTGAGATTTGCACAATTGATAGAGCTTGAGGAAACTAGAAGGGAAGCACTAAGGCAGCTTGAAATACATCAAGCTCAGATGAAGAGCTCTTTTGATAAAATGGCAAGACCATGAGAATTCATTATTGGTGATTTGGTCTTCAAGTGGAATGAATATAAGAGCAGACCTAGACGACATTCCAAATTTGATGCAATTAGGGATGGGCCTTATGTGATCAAAGAGTGCAAGGAACACAATGCTTTCCAACTTTCTAAGTTGAATAGAGAGGTGATGTCTATCCTAGTTAATGGGATCCACCTCAAGCATTGCCTCTGAGATAAGTTTTATCTTGTAAATAAGTAGAGTAGTTGTTGCAAATAAGTGCGTTATGCACATTTCTTTTTAGTAGTTTCCTTTCCCTAAGCACTGTTGTGCATGTTTTGTTGGCCATTAGGGCCTGTTAGTTTTCTTTCTACTTGTTTTTTTTTTGTTTTTGCTACTGTTTGGAGTGTTGATATTCGAATTTATAAGTTTCATGAAGGGGAAAATTTGACTCCATGCCTAATGGATTTTTCAAAGGCAACTAATCTATGCTTAGCTGGCAAGCATTTAGCAGAAATCGCCAAAATGTTACCAATTTTTTGATACAACTCAATTGCTGGAGCTGATTAAATATGGTTATATTTGAAAGTGAAAGTATAGTTATGTGTACATGTGCTTAGGTGTTGTTTGCAATGCATTTATCAAGTATCAAGTGATAGTTATGCAAGTGTTTTGAGAAAATTGAGTTTCAGAAGTATTGCTCGAATATTTTACAAATCAAATGGAGTACATAACTGAGTATACAAATGATTAAGCATAAAAGAGTGTTTTCATTTATTTCATGAAGTTATTCACATTACATATTTTCATTTGATTGCAAGAATACAAATGATGGTACAAGCATTTCAATGCATTTCATTCTGAATGGAAATGGAAGAATAAATTTAAAGATCCACACAAGCCGTGGTTTTAGCTGGTTCCATTCATTAGAAGAAAGGAAATATGCAACTGAAAGAGAGAAGAAAATAACATGGGACATATCCATCATTGCTTGAGTTGATCTTCAGTTGATGCCTCATAGCTTGCTCTGTCCTGCTTCGACTCCTGAATGTACATGCAAAAGTTTGAGAGGGGTGTCAATTAAGAGCTCGGGATATGAACTATACTACATGCCATACTAACAGAGATATATTTCAATCCTTGGAATGCATAGAATCAACTAAAGGAAGGAACAAAAACATGAACTCAAAGGGAAACATCATCATCATATATTATTTTTTGCTAACATTGTTTGTTTCCTTGTGTAGGTATAGGAAAATTCATGTAGTTGATTGTCTTATGAAGACCAAGCATGTGGAGAAAAATGGGCTCCCACAAGGGTAGAGCTCAACATGCTGCCCTTTAGGTATTACAGATGGGGGCTGAGTGAAGGAATGCAATCATCATGTTCATCAAAGCTATTCATGAAAGAGTAAAGCAGAGTTTCATTCATCAAAGCCATTAAGCCGATTGTTCACTCATAACAATCAAGTAATATATATTTTTTGAAAGCTACAAGTGAACAACAAACTTAATGAGTTTAATCAATTCAACTGTGATTCCTCAATGTCATACTTGTAAGTTTAAATGTTGTTGTACCATTTTTTTGCTGCTGTGAGTATTGTTTTATTCATCATGTTCATGATATTATGAGAAGTATAATAGTGTTCATGCTCATGATGGTGATAGTGAACATGCATACACAATGCCTCATCAAAGACACTAGTATTTAAAAAAGGAAGCATGTGTAAGTTTCAGATTTTCTTTTGAAGAAAGAGCAAGTGCATAAAACATTTTTTAGATAATGGAGCATAAAAATGCATGAAGAGTGCTAGGTAGACGATGTTAACCTGCCAAGAATATGTAAGGACAAACAAGCATGAAGAGAGCTTCAAATTTTCAAGCATTAGGTAATCCATTGTGCTATTTGTCCAAATGCAACTATGGCATTAATTGGAGTAAACAGTTCAAGTAATATATCATTAATCAACATGTATTCCAAATGAAGTTTGTGCGTCATTGTGTCTGAAATGGAAGCAATTCAAAGTACATTGTTTAGAAGGTTTTTTTCATCATTCAAAGTATTCTTTCAAAGAGTATTTTGCATGAGGCCAAAGAAAATGGACATGAACATGTTTGATAAGAATTTGAGTATATAAAAACATTTCCAAATTAAACATAGCTTTTAAAAGATTTAAGTGAAAGGCACAATAGACTGACAAGCAAAAAATCTAAGGGTGCCAGTCAAAGAAGTTTATGTGTGTAGGAGGGTTTTGAAAGGAAAGTATGTTCCAAATGTTGTCCTATGGTTTTGCAGTGATACAATGAAGGAGACAATCATTTTATAATTTTATGAGTATTAAAGCTTGCTTTTTTGAAGTACATAAATTTTAAAAATGTAGATTCTCCATCATCCACACATTTTGTGAGTTTTTGATCTTGAAAACAACAAATGTTCCCAGAAATACAATAGGGGTTTGAACATGAATTTTGAAACATTCGCTGGAGCTTGAAACAAATTTAGGGGTTTCTATTGTTTTCTCATTTGAAACAATTAAGTTTCCTCTTTAAATCAAATGGAGTGCCAGTAGTTACAAATATAGATCAGGAATTCCTTGGGCGAGTTAGGGTTTCTTCCATAATAGCCAAGTGTTAAGTCAAATGGAGATACAATGAACATTTATCCTGTTACAGAGAAAATCTTATAAAAGCTTTGTTTTGACATAAATAAAAATGAAATACCATGGTGGGTTGAGCTCTAGTAGGAAATAGACAGTTTTCTTCAAAAATACTGAGTACCCATGTTGGGTTTTTGCATTAAGTACAAAAATAAGTGAATTGCTTCCAGAATAAAGTGAACCCACATGGGATTTTATTAAAAATACAGATTTTCCATAATTTATAGCATACCCATGATGGGTTTGATTTAAAAATGCAGATTTCTTATTTTATAGAATATCCATTTGAGTTTTTTTGTCTCAGAAATGCATTTTCTTAAAAATAGAAATTACTCATATGGGGTTTTGTTCCAGAAGTGCAAAATATACAATGTAATCTCTTGGGTTGAGCCTATAAAGTTACAAAACTCTCATTGTGTGCATGAGTGGCCATGGCCAAGAGGAAGGTTTTCAATCCCAGGCTTCATAATAGTGCGACCTATGTAATGGCCATGAATTTATAAATGGAAAATGATCTTTGCAACCATAAATTTTTTGAATAGGAGGCTAAACCAGCCCAATGAAACTTTTCTAAATGAGATTTATAGAGAATATGTCTTTGAAGTTAATGTACGGAAAAAACGGGTCGTAAGTGCTGGCAAAAGCTTGAGGAAAAATCAATGTTGGGCAACGGCCTTCAGGAAGTTTGAGATGGTGTCCCATTTCAAACAATGTGTAAGAACAGAATATGTAGAAAATTGAATATGGTTTCTAAACTACTAGGTTTGTTAAAAGTAAATAAAATCTAAGCGGAACAATTTGAATTTCAATGCGATGGTACTTGATTTTAAAGGGAGAAAAATGAGAAAGGTGTAAATGGAGCCACCCTAACTGCATGGCCAAAAATGATGTAATATTTTTTATAATATTTTACTATAAGTGGGGACTCATGTCGATTAGTGCATATTTTTGACAATTTTTTCCGAGTAGTAATTAGTATGAATTTTTTTGTACAACTTTTTAATATAAAAAATTGTATGTCTAACCACCTTAACTTGGTCAAAACTTCATGAAATTAATTTTTTTTTAATCCTATCGTATGTGAAGCATAGAATGTGACGCATGTTTTGGATTCAAAAAATGTTATACCGTTTGAAAGTTATAGATGTTTTTCAATCAGACTATCAATTAGGACTTTGCGTCTTGATTCTAATAAATGAATAATAATTATTGTTTAAGTCATATTAAACATGGCTTGGGTTTGATCCTGCCAAAGGCACACTTGGGTTTCATCAATTTTGGGTAAAAAAAAAAGTTGTCAAAAGTACACAAAATACACGTATTGCCCTTTTGGCCACATCATGTGATCTGCACATACCGTAGGAGAAAAGGGCCACTGTTGAGCACTGCATAAGGCTTCCAAATGCAGGGTGGGAGCTCTCACCCAATGGGCGGGCCCAGGAGGCAGGCAAAAACACCTGAAAGAAATGGGTGAGCCATCGGAAAAATAGCTGTATGATACAAAATTATTGTATTTTGTTTTCCAGAAACTTCTGAGTGAAACCGCTGCGTCACGATTTAGAATCGGCTTACCGGGGTTTATGAGGAGGAGTGACCAATTTGAATTAAATAATGAGTTTAAGCATCCTAGCTGAGGCCTGGCAGCGGGCACTTCTTACAAGGGACCATCTCAGGTCAAGGTGAAATGAAATGATTTTAGGGGTTTCCTTTGTTTTTACCATGTTTCCCTAGCTCGAACTTGGGACTTATTTTATTTTACATTAAAATATCAAATGTTCCAAGTTGAATGCATCATGTGGCCGAATTTCATATACCTAGGTCGACCATACACAAGTTCCATTTGATGTCATTTTCCTAAGTTTCAAATAGGCATTAGTAATATTTTGCAAAGTCTTAAAGCCTTAGGATTATTTACTATTTTCAATGCCTTGTATTAGTGAATAAGAGCCTTCATAGATATACCTTAGGCTTTAGTTTTATTGGTTTTTTTTAGAAAATCAATTGCAATGTAAGACAAAATATTATCATATCTGTTATGATTTTTTAAGAAAATCAATATTGTAAATGGAGAGACAAATTATTTTTTGCAAAATATTTTCTAAATCTTTAATTGCAAAAATAATCAAATTATGAGAGTAGTAAATTTGTAAGTCATTGTAAAGCAAGAATAAAGCGATATTTTATAAATTGCTTTATTTCTTTGCTATTTTTAGCAGATTTGTCATGATCTTTCATCTTGGTCGGATTTGAGCTTCTTGTTGAAGAGATAAGGTGTTTTTTCTGCTTTTAAAGCAAGAAAAGCTCAATTTTTGGAAGATTTTTGGGTTGACATTAGAAAAGTGATGGGTTTTCACTTTTATGCCATATTTTGGAGTAGTTTTGAAGGCTTTTTTCCAAGCTTTCTTCTTGAGCTCGGATTAGGGTTTTTGAGGTATATCTTGAGAAAAACTTAGATTTTTCTCAGTCAGATTCTAGTTTCTTGCTCTTACACATTTTTGAGCTTGTAAACTCCTTTGTACTCAGGTTTTGAGAGTTTTCACTCCTTCATCCAATAAAAAGCAACATTCCTATCTCCATTTTTGGTCTTTATTTGCAGTTTTAGTATGATGTTCATATTGTGATTCTATTTTGACAAATCCTTTTTATGTCCTAATATTGCAGATTATTGATGCAAAAAGTTCATTTAATTTAGGTTGCATGTTGTGTTTAGGTCTAAACCTTCATGCAAATCAATTTTGTACTAATGTTTAGGTCTAAACCTTCATGCAAATCTATTGTGAATTCATTGATGTTTTTCTGAAGACTATTTGTGGGTGAAATATCAAAGTCATTATTAAGTTGAGATCATATTAGATAGGTTTTCATTTCAGTCATATTCTCTATCCTTTTTCTAGAAAATAACTTATAATTTAGGATCCATCATTTGGAGAACCAACTCACTCTTGAGATTCTCTTTTCACATAGATCGCCCACATCTTAAAAGAGTTTCCATGTTTCAACAGATAGTTTTATTTTTTGCAAATCTGACAAAGGGGGCATATTTGATTGTTATCAATACTCATTGTTTACAATGAATAAAATAAAGTTCTAAGTTCTCATTAGTTTTAGAGGATACTTATCCAAGGGTGCTCACTTGGTGAGTAATCCATCGTCTTATTTTAGTATTAGTTTAGTATTACTTGTTGTTTGGTAATTAGTTAGAAATCTGGCATCGACTGTTCTTGTAGCCAAAGCAAACAGAGTAGCCTATTTGTTGCTTAGATTTTCATTTTTGTTATGCATTTTAGTTTGATGTAGTTGTTGATTGATGATTGGAATTTATGGTATTCCCTTCTAAGCAATTTACTTTTAGTATTGTCAGTTCCTTTGTTGTAGAATGAAAAAGGTTACTTTGGGTTCCTAGTGCACATACTATGCTGACCCATTTCAAGTTCACGTCCCTGGGTTGACAAGTTAAATTCACCTTCATGATGATTGAAATTGCTATTTAGGTTAGATGTCCAATCTCTGAATTATGACTATAAGGGCTTAGTTATTAAATCATGGTAGGAGACCAACATTTTTTGGCGTTATTGCTGGGGATGGTATCAAACTAGGAAGTTCTTTGGAGTCATTGGTAGTTTTTCTTCCTGTAGTTTTTCTGGAAGATTGTTCTTAGTATACCCTCATTTAGGAAGTAATGACCCCCCTTATTATTTACCAATTATTAGTGTGAGTTGACTAATAGTTAGTGATACCACATGCATAGAGGAAGGAGAAGGGATGCTTATGGAAGATTTCTTCCTAACAATCCCAATCCATTCCAGCTAGTTGAATATGATAACCTACCAAGATAAGAAGAAGAAGAATATCAACACCCATTTGTTGATGCATTTCCCAATCTGACTAGCTTTGAAGTCTCCTCTGAAGACCAAAATCAGCTTGAGAACCCTTTTTTCCTTGGAACTACACCAAGCAGACATGGGTGACACAAATAGGAACAGACCTAACCAACCAATTTTTTCTTTCCCCATTGCCCATTAGAATGAAGTTGACAACATCAAGAACATCCATGCTTCAACACTCTCCAAGTTTTATGGACTTGTCACAAAAGATCCTGATACCTTTTTATTTGAGTTTGACATACTCTACAGGAGTTATGATTATACCACTGATCCCCATAGGCTTGAGTTATTTCCTACAACTCTGAAAGAGGCTACATTAAGATGGTTCATGAGCCTAGGTAGAGATACTATGGAAACTTGGGAAGACATGAAGAAAAAGTTCCTTGAGAAATACAAGGAATATTGCAGGGGTAACAACATGAGAGGAGGTGACATTTTTAGGATGCAACAAAATGAAGATGAGAGCCTAGAAGATTATATTGCAAGGTTTTTGTTTTTCCTACAAAAATATTCACACCATACACTCAATGAAGACTCACAAAAATTTATTTTCCTTAGAGGAATAAATGATAGATGCATTGATGCTTTAGACCTCATTGGAGGAGGAGATATCTCCCAAGTTCCTTGGGAAGATATCAAGAAAATATGTCAGAACTACTCTAGGGTAGCTTCAAAGAAAGGGAGAGCTTACCAATCTTCCATGGGTAAGTAAAATACCAATGGAGTTTCAAGAATGGAGATTACTCATTTGTTGATAGAATTCAAGCAAGAAATTATCAATAATCTAGCCACTCAGCTAGATACACCTCAGTCCAAGAAGAAGCAAGAGGACGCAAAGGAAATGTTGACAGAGTATTGCCCCCATTGGAGACAAAAGAAGAGGGATTGTAGATGCAAGATGGTAGCTAATCTTGAAAGCAAGAAAATTCCACTTGAGTTCAAACCAATCCAAATTGAAGAAGACCAAGTCTGTACTATGATTCACAAATGAAGCCTTGGGCTCCAAGACAAGGTATGCCACCAAATCCACTATCTTATGTTGGGCCATATTTTAATTCCTATTCATTTGGTAACCAATGGCAGCCCCCATATTTAGCTATGGAGGATATCCACCACAACCTTGGAGTAACCCTCCAAATGCTTGGCCCAATCATCAAAACTCTCCACCCTAGTGGTAGCAACCTTAGGGGAATTGGTAGTAATTTCAAGGGCATTGGCAGCCAGCTATAGGAAATTGGCAACAAACAAATCAATGGAGGGGAGGACAACAATGGCCTGTCTAGACAACAAGTTACGTGTAGCCACCTTCTCAACCCTAGCAACTTGCTATAATGCCTCCACCTGCTAATCCAATCTCAAATGCACCTAAACCTACTCAGCTACTAGCTCATCCCACACCAAATCCAAATAACAAACCACAATAGCAGCCTACATACTTTGTTGATTCAAACAAATTCCTTGCATATGTTGTGAGTGTAAGTGACATCCACTTGCATTTAGGAACTACTCTACTATCCCTTTCCAAGCCCATTATCACTGAGCTTCTTGTGGAAGAGGAGGAGGAACCTCTGAATGATCCCATTCAACCAAGTGTACCTAAAAATTATGAGCCAGTCCAAGTCAAGTAGACTAAGCAAGAGCCACCATTTCCTCTGAGATTGGAAGTTTCCAAGAAGAAGGAAGGAAAGGAGGATACAACTTTTGACATCTTGGATAAACTAAAGCATCTATGTGTCTAGGTACCTCTATTTTAGGCCATAAAGGATGTTCCAATCTATGACAAGGAAATTAAGGAAGCATGCCTCAAGAAGATAGGTAGGAAAAAGAAAGACCCAATTATAGTTCATGCGGTGGGATAACTAGCTGACATCATGTTTGGAAAAGTAACTATCACCAAGTATAATGACCCAGGTAGTCTTGTGGTAGTAGTCATTATAAATGGAATTCAAGTAAAGAATTATCTAATTGATTTAGGGGCATCAATAAATGTAATGACCAAGGACATCCTGTAGCAACTAAACACTTTTGCTACTCCAATCAAAACACTTCTTCCTACTCTTCCTATAGCCACTGTCCCTATAGATGTTCTTCTTGTAGCCACTCTTCCTGTAGCCACTATTCCTGCAGACAAAATTCTTGCAGCAACAGGTATGTCCCATACATTGCTGCCATATGAACTAAAGGTACCATGTGTTAATGAAGTAGCCATGATATATTCAACTACACAAGTACATGTGTCACCAGGAAAATATTTGAATGTTAATAGTAAATTAAGTGAAGAACAAGAATTGTTGTTGACAAACTTATTAAGGACCCATCAACATGCATTTGCATGGGATTATCATGATATGAAGGGATTGGACCTTAAAAATTTTACACAAAAAAATTACATCAAAGATGATTACACCCCAATAAGACAGCCATAAAGAAGAATTAACCATGCATTAAGAGAAATTGTAAAAGGAGAATTACATAAATTACTAGATGCAAGATTTATCTACCCCATTTTAGATAGTCAGTGGGTGTCTCCATTAGTGGTTATGCCCAAAAAAGGACGGAAATGGCGAGTTTGTGTTAATTACAAGGAACTTAATGCTGCCACAAAGAAGAACCACTTTCCCTTACCTTTCATCGATCAAGTCTTGGATACACTTGCAGTAAAGCGATAATTTTCTTTTCTAGATGGATTCAACGACTACAACCAAATCCAAATTGCAACAAAGGACCAAGAGAAGACCACATTTACTTATCCATGGGGGACCTATGCCTACTTAGAATTCCCATTTGGCTTATGCAATGCACCTGCAACCTTTCAGAGGGCAGTCATTAGCATATTCTCAGACATTTCTCATGATTGCATGAAAATTTATATGGATGACTTTACCACTTATGGTGCTGATTTTAATCAAGCATTGGAAAATATCAAGAGAGTCCTACAGAGATGTGAAGACCAAAACCTGTCCTTAAATAGTGAAAAGTGCTTCATGATGATGTAGGAAGGAATAGTCCTTGGCCACTACATCTCCCACAAAGCAATTCAAGTAGATCCTACAAAGATTGAGGTAATCACAAATATGCCCACACCTACAAAACATAAGGATGTTAGGAGTTTTTTGGGTCATGCAGGATATTATAGGCTTTTCATCAAGGATTTCAGCAAGGTAGTAGCACCATTGTATACTCTTCTCACTAAAGATGCTAAATTCTAGTGGACTGAAGCTTATGACAAGGCATTTTCTGACTTGAAGGAAGCTTTGACTCATGCTCCTATACTCAAAGGGCCTAATTGGGAGCTCCCTTTACACATCTATACTGATGCATCAAATTATGCCATACGAGCCATTTTAGTACAAAAAGGAGTTGTTGAAAATGACATTTACTTTGCTAGCAAAAATTTACAAGGAGCTGAATTCAACTATACAATGACAAAGAAAGAAACGTTGGCAGTAATCTATGCACTGAACAAATTTAGGCATTACATAATAGGCTACCAAATCTTTGTGCACACTGATCATGCAGACATTAGATATCTCATGAATAAACCTTTGATCATGGGTAGACTAGCAAGATGGTTATTATTAATGCAAGAGTTTGATAAAACCATTGTGGATAAGCTAGGGAAGGACAATGTTGTTGCAGATTTTCTTTCAAGGCCGACTACATCAGAAGACAATTAGCCCATAGATGATTCTTTTCCCGATGAGCATCTATTCTCCCTTAGTATACAAGCACCCTGGTATGCTGACATAGCCAATTATTTGGTCATAGGTAGAGTTCCTTCTCACTTCTCTACAAAAGAGAAAAGGGAACTCATTGAAAAATATTTTCCTTTCTCCTAGATTGTTGGATGTTTGTTTTGTACTGTACTAGACCATGCCATGAGGAGATGTGTGAGAGAAGATGGGAAAAATGACATTTTGCATGCATTCCACAACAAACTATGTGGATGATATTTTGCAGCCAAGTGGACAACAATGAAGATTTTGAACATAGGATATTACTAGCCAATACTCCACAAGGATGCAGGAAGGTGTACCAAAAATGTGATAGATGTCAAAGAATGGGTAGACCAACTAGATATGATGAGATGCCACTTTGTCCTTAGGTAGTAATAACTCCCTTTGACAAGTGGGGATTGGATTTTGTAGGACCCATTGACCCTCCATCAAATAGTAAGTCTTATATCTTTGTATGCACTAATTATGTGACAAAGTGGGTAGAAGTTAAGACCATGAAACATGCAAGAGATAACAAGGTTGCATAATTTATTTATGAGGAGATTTTCACAAGATATGGAGTTCCAAGAGAAATAGTGACTGATCAAGGGGCTCAATTCACATCAACCCTTGTTACAGCACTAGTCAATGAATACAACATAAGGCATAAGAAGTCTACTCCTTATCACTCCTAGGTTAATGGCCAAGTTGAGGTGACTAACAGAGAAATTGAAGTCATTCTGACCAAAACAGTAGCTCTTCATAGAAAGGATTGGGAAAACAGATTACCAAAAGTTGTTTGGGCCTATAGCGTAACTTGGAAACAACTACAAGCTTCACTCCATTTGAGTTGCTATATGGAAAGGGGTGATCCCACAATAGCGGTTTACAATTTTTGGCCAAACTCGACATTGAAATTATTATTTTTAACTAAATCTTCACATTCGAGCACCTATAGCAGCTAAACTGTGGGGAATTTGAAGATGATGCAAACTAGAGTCTCGTCACATTTTGTCTCTAAATTCTAAAAAAAAAAAAATCAATTTTTTTGGAATCAGATTGCACTTCTTTTTCCATCTCCCACAAAAACTAGTTTTTTTGAGAAAACAACATTTTAAAAAAGTGACGGACAAGGTATAATGCATAATTTTTTTTCCAAGAAGGATAAAATTCTAATTCTTTCGAATTTAGATTTCTAACTTCAATATCTAGTGCTTCCACTTGGTTAGATAGTTTTTTATTGAATATTTTTTCTTTAATCAAGCTTCAAAGTCAAACCAATTACAATTCAGACATAACACGACTGTATAATGCATAATTTTTTTTGTATATATCGAAATTCAATTTATTTTTTTGTTGGATCAATGACTTTAATATTTGGTGCACTCATATTTTTCAATTTTTTTTTTGATAATCTACTATTTTTCCACATGTGAAAAACATAGACCTTCATTTTTGATGAAAAACCTATGTTTAATAAAACTAAAAAACAAATACATAATAAAACCAAAACATATTAAAATTATATTCATTGGATAGCTTGGTCCGAGGACTACCTGATTCCAGTTGATTTTGTGAAGACTCCTCCATTTTCATCCTCAACCCGAGCTTCGAAGCATAAAAATTTAGGTTTTTTTTATGTTTCAAGGGGAGAATGAGGAATAAGGGGGGTTCATTCGAACCATGGTTCATTTCAACCCCCTTCAATGTGCATTTTTATTTTGATTTTTGGGTGGGAAATGTGGGCCCAGTTTTTAATGGGTTTGCTCGAACCCTAGTTCAGTTGAACCCCTTTTTGGTTCGGTTGAACTTGTAGGCTCATTCGAACCCTTAAAACCAATTTTTTTTTCCATGGGGTTGTTTTTTCTCAGTTTTCCTTCCCCCATAAAATTGTAAACCACTATTGTGGCTTCACCCAAAGACAACCATGATGCCCATTGAATTTGAATATAAGACTCTTAGGACTGCAGTAGATTTGGGGATGGATATTTCTAAGGCACAGAGAGAAATAATCATGCAACTAAATGCCTTGGATGAGATAAGAAGAGCATCACTGCATCATCCAAAGGTAGTGAAGAGTTAGAGAATCAAGTGGAATGACAAATTTATCAAGGACAAGAAATTCCAACTAGGAGATTGGGCCTTTCTCTATGACTCAAGATATCAGGACAATGCAGGAAAATTGCAGACAAGGTGGCTAGGACCATATGAAGTCACTGAGGTCTTTCCTAATGGAGTTGTTCAACTTACTACCACTAATCCTATCAGATTGAAGTTACTTGCCAATGGTCATCACCTCAGATTATATCACAAGCCAACTTCCAAAGAAGAGTTCCTGTAGAAATTCACCCAACATTCAACACCCGAGCTTCTTGCAGCCGAAGGAAGTGGACCAAGTGTCCCTCCTTCTAGATAATTAAGGTACGTACTTGTCATAATAAAGACTTCCATTTTTATGGAAGTCCATTTTTTCACCCATCTTCCCATTCACCCATCTATCACCACCTTTCTCTCTCTTCCATCACTTCATTCCATCTCACCTCATTCCACTTCATTTTCATTAATTGCTCAATTTATTCCCTAAAAAGGAGAACAATACTTTCTCTATGATGTTTGCAACAAATACTCCACACATTCAAGTATGTGCGCATTAATTTCTATATTTTAATCCGCTTTTAAGTGCATTCATTTAATCATTGTATGTTAGTATAGACGTTCACATAACATGTCCTTATTCCCTATCAAATCATCACTCCCATCTCACATGTGTTGACACATGTCCAAATTTAGGTTGGGGGGAAGGAAAAAGATACAAATATATTTCCCATCTGTCAATTTATTCTAGGCTACATTAGAAAATTTAAAATGAGCCAATTTCAAATCTGAGTGAGAGGATGAATCACATGTGTGAAGTGACACTAACTGTAGTCGCCATTTCATCACATCAAAATTCTCCTTTATCACTCCTTTTGTTTCCATTATTAACCCTATTATAATCCTGAGTTGCAAACATAAAGGTAAAACAAAAGAAAGGGAAAATTCACTCAATATTGGCATTGGAAATTTAGTAGATATTGCAAGAGGTGTTTGGATTTTAGACAGGAATTGCAAGAAGGAAATTTTGCAGAGTGATAGTTGATTGCAAACAATGGGTGGAGGGATAATTCAAAATGAGCCCTTGGTTCATGATGTTTTATTGCAGAATGCACAATGCCTAGATGAATTTAGAAACTAAGGATGGCTAGATTACTTCCTGAAGCTAGATGGCTTTGATGAAAGAATTGTACTAGAATTCGCCTAGACACTTTCTAAAGGAAAAGCCACAGTAAAAGGGTTGGAGGTTGTGGCAACTGAGGAAAGAATTGTAGAGGTTATAGGGTTACCTACTGATGGCGAACATTACCCTGCCTCTAGAGATGCTAGGTTAGCTAGGGCTGAATTTACAGTACATGGTGACCCTCTAATCAACATGGATAAATAGAGTGCAAAAAGAACCTCTCTACCCGAACCATGGAAGAAGACATCCTTCTACATTATAAGGTATCTCACCTATGAAGGTCATCTATTGAGTCTGCATTTAGTACATTTCAAACTCTTGAGTCACATGAGGCACAAAAGGAGGATGAATATGCCTAATGTGTTATACAATCTTCTCTCAATCATGGCAGCTGAGACCCAAAAAGATAGGGAAAATTTTGTCTCCCACCATTGTCTGATTAATTTGCTAGTTGAGAAGTCTTTGCATGACATGTCTGGAATGACCTAGGAAGAATTTATAAATTTTGACCAAATTAGACCTGAACACTTGCAACCTAGGGTTTTTCCTCAAGCTCACAGGAGATTGAGTACAATTGAATCCACTCATGGTGCTTCAACTTCTAGCATAAGCCCTAGTGTAAACCCTCTTGTAGCAAAAGAAACCATAGAAATTAGTTCTTTTGGAACAAA
>VDFB02301119.1:0-14655 GCA_007258455.2 Sequoia sempervirens
ATGTGGAATCCGACTGACAATGAGCATAATGAGCAACACCCTGGGGCATACTCTGTACCATCCCATATTTTCTAAACACCCGTCTGATCAAGAATATCTCCAATACCCAATGAGCAAGGCCATTCAGGATCATCGATTGATAAAGAAATGGTAGTTGAATATCATCATAATCCCAATGATCACAATCTAGGTAGGGACGCCATATCATAGACTCTATGTCACTAATAACTCTCCTCCAATACTCCAACTTACCTAGTTTGGACTGAGTAAGCCGATTGACATATCTAAACACATAAGGTCTCATGGGTGGCCTCTATCTAACTAGAATTGGACGCGTGATAGCTATGTGCTCCCATGCCCATACTTGAAGCAAAGTAATGCCGACTGATAAACTCTGACCACTGAGATACACAGCTGAATGTAAATCATGATATAAATGGGCAAGCATACACATGCCCCAAGCAAATCTGGTGCCATGAACAATCATACTCTCTATAACTTAGCCCCAACCAACTGAGAATCCCTTAGACCTGTGATCAAGACTAAGGAATCCTCTGATGAAACTAGCAAGTACTGTAGGTAAAGTGGCATATGAATCAACCATCTCATGCCATGCAATCCACTCTTCAGCAATATGATCATCCTGAAACACTCTACAAAGGACATCAGTCCCACCCTGCTCTATAGAATCATATGTGATAGTATCTCCAACAATCGAAAGCTGTAGAATCTGCTAGAAATTCTCTAGGGTGATTGTCATCTCACCAATAGGAAGATGAAAGGTGTTGTGCTCGCTATGCCACCTCTTAGATAGCAATGTCAACAAACCCTGATTAATCCTAATTTGGGGCATATATAGAAGGGGAGACAATCCACAATGTGTGATAATAGCCATCTCAAGTTGTGCCAACTGTGGTATAAGATCAAATGTCCAAGGGAAACGCTCTCGAACCTAGAGGTTCCCCAATCACTCCTATTATCATAAAAAGATCAAAGTCAATAAATTCATGTCAATAATCAAAAACATCAAATTACCCTATCAAATCCAATAAGCTCTTGGTGAGAATATTGATCAAATCTCATGAGCAAACATCATTGAACCTCGCCTATCATGAGGTCAATCATCAATGCATCAAATCAACCTCACTTATCATGAGGTATGTTAATCATAATTATTCCTCAACTATCATGAGGATAATTATCATCAAAAGAAATATCAGACCTTGCCTATCATGAGGTCAAAAAATAATGTATTTGATCAGAAAAATCAATCATATCAAACCAACAACTGATACAATCAGAAATTGACAAAAATTATATCACTTTGATTTGAATGGGCTAAAAAAGGCATTCAAAGCACTAAAAAAATGGCATGCGCCATTTCATCAGACAAAAGCACTATTACAAATCGACAAAGTGTCATTTTATCAAAAGCGCCATTCTATTTGGTCAAAGCGCTAACACTTTAGGTCAAAGCACTAAAACTTTAAATGTGCTAAAACAAGAAACTTAAGCACTACAAAATCGAATCTAAGCGCTAAAGTCCCGAAAGCACTAATCTAACCAACTTAAGCGCTAAAACAGACCTCCTAAGTGCTACACTTTTAAAGTGCTAAACTAGCTTAGTGACGTGCTAGAACAGAACTCCAAAGCACTAAAATTGGAAGAGCACTACAACGGACCTCAAAAGTGCTACAATGGACTTCCAAAGCGCTAAAAGAAAGTTTTAAATTATAAAATCGCAAATACACAAAAAGGAGGAAAATGCATGAAAATCAAGGAAAAAATAGTCATACCAGAGGTCTGAACACAACCAACCTCTGATGTCATCGTACATGCTCGAAACGGTGGGTGTGATATTGAATCAACATCTTGCTCCAAGTGGCCCAAAAATCTCTCTCACAAAGTTTCAAAAAGTCAAATGTACAAATGAAGTTGAAAGGGACCTTTTTAACCTTTTATAGGTTATGTGAAAAGGGATTTTGTGGGATTGATTTTTTTTTTGAAAATGGAGATTAATTGAAATTCATCCAGGGGCACTTTCTACATCAATTATCAGGAGATAAATTATTTCTCATCAAATCTACATCAAATCATTAGAAAATCATAAAAATTTGAAAAAATTCCAAAAAATTCAAAAATTCAAAAAAAATCATCAATTTATCTCCCGAGGGGGCATATATATCCATCAATCACCTGAAAATCATGTCTGGGGCACTAAATTTTTTTTGTCGATACTAGCAACAACACAAAATTTTCTTTGAAGCAATGCGTAAACACATCACTTCAAAGAAGGGCAAAATGTATACACCTAAAAATGGACTAGAGAAATCTGATTAATTAAATATAACTTATTTAATTAATTAATCCTTAAATCCTCTACTATGAAATAAATAGGAAATATTTATTTAAATAGTTCATCATAATTCTTCAATCTTGATTCAATTATTTTCGTCTTATTTAAATAAACAATTTTTATTTAAATATCATATTCAAATTCATCTACTATTAAATAAATTAAATACTTATTTAAATAGTTCACATTCTAAATTCTCCTATTTCTTCAGTTTTAATTAAATAAACAACTTTATAGTTGGCATTATTTAATTAATTACATCATATTCAATCTTAATTAAATAAATAAAGCTTTATACTTTATTGTTTAATCATCATACTTCTTCTATTTAATTTAATAAACAAACTTCTATAATTTATTTATTTAAACTAATTATCTCCCTTTTTTCTAATTTAAATAAATCAAAAATATTTAAATAAAAGGCATAAAGCAAATCCCTCTATTCACTCACCAATAAAATTAGATTTTTCAAATCTAATTAATTTAACTAGCATTCACAAGAAAAGCCTCAGGGACAAACCTACAAGCAATCCTCTCAATCTTCTTCCTCAAATCTTTTCTCTCATCTTTCCTGGTGTTTTCATGGGGAGGAACAATCCCTATAATCAGATCCACCTTCTCATCTCTTACCATTCAAATCTCTAGATTGAATCTCAGCCTCTATTGTGTTACCCCTATGCAAAATTGCTGCCAAAAATCTATATATACAGCCTTCTGAAGCAAAGAATGGATCTTGAATCCTTGAGAAAACTTACTCTACAACATTCACAACACTCAAGTAATAGCAATAGCAATAGCATTAGCATCAATTATCATTTAGCATCTTAGCATCATTAGATTTCATATCACGATAGCATCATAGTTTCTTTTTACTGTAGCTTTTATCCATCAAGCTTCATTTACAGTAGCATCATAGTTGTTAGTTTCATTATCCATCATCACAATCACAACATTTAGCATCATTCCATTCTCTGAATAGGTATTTTAATAGTCACAATACTTTATCAAATCTGAGAGCCTTCATGTGACTCATAAATCTTTGGAGATAGGAGACAATGAGATGCTTTCAAGATTTTCTCTATTTTAAATTATTTTAATTCATGTTTAATATTGATACAATGTTTCATTAAGAGGTGTATTTAATTGTATTATTTTACTTTTTCCACTTACACAAAGCTTTTCACTTTTTTCAAATTTTCAAATACTTCTATTTTTTTTTAAAGAAATACACCCATGTTTTCCTAGTTACATCATCAATAAAAGTAGCATAATAGCAAGATCCACCAAGAGAAGATACCTGAGCTATTCCCCATACATCTGAATGCACAAGCTCTAATTTATCACTCTTCTTCTATTTCCCAACTTTGGGAAATCAAACTCTTTTTTATTTTTCATAAACACAATTTTTGTAGAACTCCAATTCAATCTGCTTCAAACCTGGTAGAAACTTTCTAGAGTGAAGTACCTTCATCCCTTTCTCACTCATGTGCCCAAGTCTATGGTGCCACAATTTTGTTTATGCCCCTGTAGCAAATGTTGTAACTATCTTAGTAGCAACTATTTTTGTAGCAACTAAGGTAGAGAAAGTATTACCAATACACAAATACAATGTGCCTACCCTTTCACCTTTAGCTACTAATAATGCACCTTTAGTGACCTTCCATACTTTGTCTAAAAAGGTAACCATGCACCCTTCACTTCCCATTTATCCTGCAGAAATTAAATTCCTTCTTAAATTTGGAACATGCCTTACCTCCTGTAGTGATCATTCATTTCCATTCTACAACTTTATTTTTATCTTTCCTTTCCAAAAATCTGATAAGGTTCATCATCACCCAAATATACCTGTCCAAAAACACCTTGAACATAATCTACAAAATATTTCCTATGGGGTGTGGCATGAAATGAAGCCCCTAAATCTATTACCCAAGAATCATTAGCATTATCTAAACACATAATTAAAGCATCTTGTAATTTATTACTTGCAACATTAGATTCCTTGCTTTCATCATGTTTTTCGTCTCCTTGTTTTCCCTTTCGAGACCAACAATCCTTCTTCAAGTGTCTTGGATTTCCATAGTGCCAACAATCCATTCTTCCTCTAGTTTTAGATCTACCTTTCTTTGAGTTTCCTTGTGAATTCCCATGATTTGTTCAGATTTTTCCTCTCTCCTTTTTTCTTCCCCTGTTCTCTATAGTCAAAGCATTACCCAATTTTGAACTCTCACTTGTTCTTTTCCATAACATTTCCTCACTAAGGATAACACCAACAACATCATCAAAATTCAATGTATTTGAACCAGAGATAGAGTTTCTTACATCCATTACCAAGCTATTCAAGCTTTTTGACAAAGAACATAAAACCAAGAGAGCCCTCACCTCTTCATTAAAATTCACTTTTTCAAAATTTAAATGAATGGTAATCGTATTAAACTCATTTAAATAATCTATCATAGATCCACCTTCAATCATTTTCAGATTAAACAAACACTTCATGAGAAATACCTTATTTGAGGCTAAGGGTTTTCATACAATTTAGTCAAAGCTTCCATCAAATCCTCTGTTGTATTTTCTTCTATTATATTGAATGCCACGGATGGTGCCAAGCACAACTAAATGGTTCCCAGTTCCTTTATATCTAAAATATCTCATTCTTCATAGGACATCGTAGCATCTTTCTTTGTTTTTCATTGCAATGGCCATCATAGATACTTTTGATATAGATAATCTTCCATCTACATCTTCCATAATTTATAATTCTAGTCATTGAACTTCTCAACCTTGAATTTTCCTTCTTCCATTGTTCCCACTCAAATCTAGAGGTTTCCTCCCAGTCAACCAAAATACACGTAGCTTTGATACCAGTTGTTAGGTTTCAGGTAGATCCAAGCAATGAACATTAACAATTATATGTAGTTTAAATAACCTATAAATAACAATGAAGAATAACACAAAAGAGATCAACACAAAAATTTAACGTGGTTCACCTAATATGGGCTACATCCACATAAACTCAACCACCCAATGATTTTATTATCTAGTGCAAAATAGATTGCAATCTCATGAATACACCAACCGCAACATACATCCCAACTGCTTATAACAAGATTTTTGGAACCTTCTAGAATTATGGTTTTACAAGGTCATTTTTCATTTGACGTGTTAACGAAAAACCTTGGTGTGTCACAAAGAAAAAACCTTGACGTGTTAATGGAAAAAACCTTGATGTGTTAACAAAAAAAAAATGGGGTGATGCCCTGAACCCATATCTTGTTACTAATGTACATTATTTGCATGATCAATCACCACATACCAGCATCTTGCCCCCAGGGGAGAAAATGGGAAGAGGATTACCACTGAGGTGCTTGATTCTTCTTCTCCATTGGTTGTTGTTTCCATTCATGCATCTCTTCCTCCTATTTCTTTCTAGGATTCAGTCCCTCTACCAACAACAATTATGATGCATACACTGATAACAAAATTGGAGCCTCCTACTCCTCAAGCTATAGCTTCTAGTTCTCAAAGATGAAGAAATTTCCTTGCATGTGAGTGTAAGCATCGAAGGAAGGCTCTAGCCACTAAGTAGGCTACTTTGCAAAATGAGAAAAGGGAGCCAACAACTCTTGTTTTGGTGTCTCCTGCTATGCCCTCCTCTTCCACTCCTTTTGCTTCAATTCTTGTCACCTTGATCTTTCTTCTGGCTCCTCTCACAAACATGGATGACCCTCACCTTAAGGGTGAAAGTTTTCACTACTCCCTCAGTTGATTCTCCTCTCTTGATGTCCCTTCCAAACATCCCACCTTTTCCTAAGCTTTTGGATATTTTGAATACCTCGGTGGTGTCCACTAAAGTTTTATCCTCATTTCCTGCGCGCTGCTTTGTTGCGGATCACCAGCACACTGGATAAGGCAGGTGCCGGAGACGAACCGCTGGCTTCAGCCAGAGATTCAGAAGGATCTCGCCTTCTGAATTTGATTTGCCGGTGGCCGTAAATGCTGGTGGGGTTGAAAGCGCAGGCGGCGTCCTAAGAGGGTTTTCATCCTCCATTATTGAAGGTCTTTGGTGGGGTTGCTGGAGATGGGATCTCAAATTTCGCTGTGTATAAACGCCGGTTGGGCGGCGCTTCCCATCAATTGCGCCAATCTCGACCGGTGGATGATGCAGGCGCGTCAGCAACCGGCCCTAAAATTGAAAAAAAGAAATCAAATTCTTCCTGCTCCACCCCGGCCGCCCAGGAGAGCAAAGGCAATCCCTCCTCCACTGTCCTGGGTGGAGAGGCTGAGCCCTCCCAGGTTGGTCCCTCTCAGATTCCTGCTTGTGTGGTGCTACTCTTTCATTGGGTCTGGAGACCCTTTCTGGGTTGTTCTTTCAGATTCCATTTCATCCATGCAATGGTTGGTGTAATGGACGAGCGACAGAACTCGCCGTTAAATGGCCTCTGACAGAAACTTGTATCAGGTGTTTCAGTTAATTAATTTAATGTGGTTTTAGAAAGAACATGCTCTGTTCTCTATTCTGGGTATCGGGAAGGCGCAGGCTGACATTATCAGGATGGAGCGGATTTTCGTATTGTGAAACAGAACGTTGGAATAATTTCGACCGACCATGACCTTTCTCGCCAAGAACTATCTGACAGGACAACAAGACGGGGCTTGCCGACATGATATTGCTGTGATGTCTAAAATATAACCAATGTCACTTGATATACCTGATACTAAAATACTAATCTTAAGCCAGGTACGAACGTTGAATTCGAGTAAGTTTGCATAAATTGGGATTTCTCAGATCTTTTTGATGCTTCAGAAGGTTGTATATATAGATTTTCGGCAACAGTTTTGCACAGGGGTAACACAATAGAGGCTGAGATTAAATCTAGAGATTTTGAATGGTACAAGATGAGAAGGTGGAGCTGATCATGGAGGATTGTTCCTCCCCATGAAAACACCATGCAAGATGAGAGGAAATATTTGAGGTAGAAGATTGAGAGGATTTCATGTAGGTTTGTCCCCAAGGCTTTTCCCGTGAATGCCAGTTGCATTAATTAGATTTGAAAAATCTAATTTTATTGGTGAGTGAATAAAGGGATTTGATTTATGCATTTATTTGAATATTTTATGATTTATTCAAATTAGCAAAAAGAGATAAATAATTTAATAAAACAAACTATAGAAATTGTTTATTAAATTAAAATAGAAGGAATATGATAATTAAATTAAAGATTTTAGGATATCTTTATTTAATTAAGAAGAAATGTGATGAGATAGAAGAGTTAATAGTGAACTTAATATAAGTAAAATTTCTATTTATTTAATAAGTAGATGAATTAAGATTAAGTGAAGTAAAATAGAATCATATTTTAATTAATTAGATTCTCCAGACCATTTTTAGGTGTCTACATTTTGCCCTCTTTGAGTAGATATTGTTTTGCATACATTGCTTGAAAGAAAGAACTGCTGTATTCTTCTTTACTAGTAGCGATGAAAAATTTTAGAATTCCCACGGACATATTATTTTCAAATTGATTGATGGATATATGCCTTAGGAGATAAATTAATGAATTTTGCCGATTTTCGGTGGCGGCGTTTTGGATGACGCCGGGTTATTGGATGTGAACCGTATATGGAAAATTGATGTAGAAAGTTGCCCTTATGATGAAATGTGCAATAAGCCTCCTTTTGTTTGATGATTTTCAATCGTTCAGCCTTTGATTTGATATTGATTGATGCTCCTGATCAAGTAGATGATGTTAGACCTCATGATAGGTAAGGTCTGATGATTGATTGATGATAATTATCCTCATGATAGGTGAGGAATAATTATAGTTTGATTGATGAACCTCATGATAAGAAAGGTTGATTTGATATATTGACCTCATGATAGGTGAGGTTCAATGATGCTTGATGATTGACCTCATGATAGGCAAGGATCAATGATAGGTTGATGATTTTCCTCATGATAGGTGAGGATCAATATAGGTTGATGATTGATTGACCTCATGATAGGCGAGGTTCAATGATAGTTACTCATGAGATTTGATCAAAGTATCACCGGAGCCGAATAGATTGATAGGCTAATTGATTGATAATATTGCTGATTTGCAATATGTTATGATCATAGGAGGATTTTAGAGTTCTTCCCAAAGATGTGGGACATGATTCTACATTTGGTGCATGTTGATATAGATATCATTAGTCGATGTGGAAAATCTATAATGTAGATGCAAAACTAATTTGAATGCAATCTAATTTAACCATGCAAATCTACATATGCAAGCATTAGCATCTTAATAGTACTTTTATTGTGCTATGTATCATCATTGAGATTTTAAAATGTTGAAAGTGAGTACAAGAATCAAAGGTATAATGTAAACCGATGATGACCTGAGCACTACTTTCATGATTTTTGATATTGCAAGTGAACACAAGCATCGAGGTATTATTAAACCAAGATGACCTGAGCATTTCTTGTGTAAAATAGACAAGAATTAACCACTTTTCTATGTGAATTGGAATTTCATCCATGATACCTTGTAGATCATTTCCCATAATGATTCACACAGTAATTATGATTAATTTACAGACAGTGGACAAAGAAAATACCATTTCTTCTTCCTGGCTTCTCTAGTTCAATACATCATTGAGTTGCTCCAAAGAAATGATAACAATGATCAAAAGTACAACATATCTTACATTTTCTTATAGTATTCAATCATTTATTCAAATTAGATCATCCATCCTGATTTTGTGATGTTTTTGTGTTTTCGAGATTTTGGATCAAACTAACCTAGAGACCTATCCTAGGGGCCTCAGGGGTTGATCAAAGATTATCCTTGCCTACATTATACACACAGAGACCACGTAGTTTGACTGACATAGACATGTTTTTGACTTGTTGAGACTAACTTTTTGACTTGCTTTTGGATTTTCTATTGTGATATGGATGTCTAATGTATTTCTAATGGTGATTGATGTTTGATGTTGGTTTGTGTTTCGAATATTGTTTTTGTTTTGTTTGTCTTCCTACTATTTTTCCATTTTGTTAAGCTCAAGATTTATTTCCCCCAATGAGGTTGAGATGTTTCCCCCAAACTAGGGTGAGACATAGCTATATTGCTAGGTTATGTACATGAGGTTTTCTTGCACCTTTTCAGATTTTTAGATTTTTTTTGTTTGTTTTTTTTTTTTGGATTTTTCAAGATATTTAAGATGAAATGAGATGATATGACTAATTGAAGGAACAAGATGCCCCACAATAGGGGTAATGTAACCATGGATAAATGATAGATCAAAATGAAAGGTTCACTGCAAAACATGTCACACAAGAAACATGTCTCTTGTCAAAAGATGATAATTGTTGATTGATTAAGATGTCAGGAATGATTTATTCCATAAGGAATGATGATGATAAGTACTTAGGATCACTAATTTCCTCTAAGTATGATAAGATTTATGATTTTTGATGATTGATTGACAAAAGATATGAGGATTGGATAATGTTTTGTAGCTAGGCTCAAATATGTCGTGCATGATAAGATTCAAGGTTGCAAAGGGACATGATGACATAGATTTTGATAAGCTATAAGATATGGAATGGAAGAAAGCAAGGATAAAGATAATGAATGGGATGATCAATATCAACTACATAAGAAATAGACACAAGGCCCAAGTATTTTTCCCTTATTTTCTCATCAAGAACGAGGAAAGGAAGAAAGGATGTATTTAGTAAGAATGATGGAATATGGATAAGATGAAAGATGTGGTATGGAAGATATGGATAAAGTGTGTAGGATAAGATAAATGATGTTCAAGAAGATCCTTAACCTTGTCAAGATCAAAGGTGGAAATTTAAGGAATGAGCATAGAAAGGATAATGACCACAAATGATAAGATGGATGAAACTTGTCCCTAAGTGTAGAGTGCAAGAGCAATATGGAAGATGGGATATGGATGATAGGGAGATGGAGGAAGGACTTAAGAATCAAGTTTCACAACCAAATATCCCTCTAATAAACCATGGAAATGGGAATTAGACTCCTAGATGTTGGCAGATTAATGATATGATGGAAGAATCTAAGGACTTATGCAAAGGTTTGGATTAAAGGAGAATGATGGGGGATGAATGTTGGATAATGGATAGGAGGTTGGAAGGCATGTTAATGGATAGATGGAAAGGATGGCAAGATAAACATTGGCACACACTTGAAGGGTGGTGGAGTGTTGGAGGAAAAATGGATTTGGAAGGTGATAGGTTGTTAGATGAAAAATTGGAGGAAGCTTTTGGATTAGCAAATTTGGATTCCAATTTATATTTTATTGCTTCTATGAGACTTTTAGGAATCCACATGAATTTTGACTTTGATTTTTTCTTTGTGGGCCTTTGTGACCTTTAAAATTTTTCTTTTTGATTTATGGACCTTTGTGGTCTATGAAAATTGCCTTTTTGCTTTGATGGGCCTTTGTGGAATTTTATATTTTTCTTTTGATTTTGGATCAAATTTTCTTTTATTTTTGCATGTCTCTTCAAGGAGACATGTTGATCCTTTGATACATGTGGATTTTGATATAGAAGATTTTGATATTTGGCACCAAAATTTCTTCCAAGAGCAATGGGAGGGGTGGATTGAGGTGAATGATATGGAGGTATTATGGATGAGTTAATGTGGGTATAATTTTGAAAGGGCATCAAGGATGTGTGCCTTTGTTGTTCTTGAGAAATAGGATATGGACCTAGGAGAGAGGGAAGGTTTGATGGACTAGGATGAAGACCTAGGATAGATGGAATGTTTGGTGGATTAGGATGAGGACCTGAGATAGATGGTAGGTTTGATGGACTGGATACTTAGGCATATAACCAAGGCCATGGTGATATGGGTTTCTTTGAATAGAAAGGGGTTCTAGGATACCTTGATCATGAAGGCCTAATCCTTTTCCTTTGTAATTCATACTTTGACATATTCATTTACCAATGGGATATGTATTGTATGTGAAACAAGATGAAAGTCCATTTTGAGGAGGATGTGATATGGATGAGAGGATAGGTGTTGGAAAAACCAGAATGGATAAAGGTGGAGGATCCCAATTTATAGGTGTGGGGTTCATGGATAACTTGAATAGGTGTGATAGGATCTTGACATGGGGATGATGGGGGTGTTTTGATCTTGACTTGGAAAAGGATTATGAAGTGGTATGAAAGGCGTATCTTGATCATGAGAAGGATAATCATCTTCATGGGATGAAAAGGTATCCTTGAATGGAATCATATCTTGGTCTTGATGAGGAAGGGAATCATGAGATTTTGTAGAAATAATATCTTGATCATCAATTGGTAAGACATCATTAGATAGGATGGAAGAACTATCATGCTCTTGTGATGCAATAGAATCATGAGATGGTATGGATTGATTAGATGGTGTGGAAGAAGAACCTGGAAGGATAGTTGTCTCTTGAGATGGAAGGGAATTATTTTGGATGAAAAGTGAAAGGAGGGGATCCTCATAAGATTCTTGAGAAATGGGATCTTGATCAATTTTTTGAAGAATTTGCAAAATTTTGATATCATTGGATGGAGTGGAAAGAATATTTTGATCTTGATGTGTAGGGGAGTCTATGCTAGCATACTTTGGATTGAGAGATTGAAATGAATCATTGGATGTTGAAGATATGATAGAACAGGATGATTGGATGGAATTGTTAGCTTGAGTGAGAGAATCTTGAGGTTTATTTTGGCTTATGGTGGATGGAGATAAATGCATGACATGGCAAGATTGCTCAATATCATTTGTGTTTGAGGATTTAGATTTGGGCTTATTGAACTTTTGCAAAAATTAAACGACATTGAACTTGGATGATGTAGTTTTTGGTGAAGAAGGTGTCATGTTCATTGTTTGGTCAAGAGGATATGGGTAGATTTCTAGTAGTAGATATCTCTCTATGGTTGTTTTCCTTTACATATCGCAAATTTGTTGTTGAAGTTTTTTCATTTGATGAGATAAAGCATTCAATTGATCCTCATCTATTTCAGCCATGGTGGTTTGAGTTTCAATTTCCTGTTCTTTGGATTTTTGACTCTTGTTGTGAGGGATTTCTTGAAAAAAGTTGTGGATTTCCAATCCCTAATCATGAATTTCACTATTTGATTATGTTTTGACTCTTTTGTGTTGTTTTTTTTTGGATGATCTTTATTTGGATTTTAATGATTTTGAAATACACGACAATCAAATGTAGACAGTTGTTTTTAAGAGTTGTAACCTAAACAGATAGGGTATGTTCAAAAGAACCATGCATGGTCCTATTTTCACTGGTTTGATAATAATAAAGCACTTCAGACAGACTCACTCTTAATAGTCAAAAGGTCATCGTTATACTCAACAACCCACATCTTAAAATTGCTTCAACTCACACAGTTGTGTCACCCCCTAAAGGGTGCCCGTGTTTTTGTCTTTTCTAGGTGCATACTCAAGGTTAGATTTCTTGATCCCCTAAGCAAATGATCCTTGGAAATTATATGGTGAGTGTTTTGGGGGAAAATTCTTCCCTCCCCTTGCACTACGAGTATTACAATGTCTGGTTACTGACTCAATTGGATACTACACTAGGTTCTTAGAAAGGGTTTATGTTCAGAGAAAAAATAATAGATGCCCTCAGGAGACCTCCCAACCCTTAGAACAAAGATTTTAGGGATGGTTATCTTGCACACTTCCAGAAAAAGTGGGTTTCCCCAAATTTTCTTTAAATTTTATAGTGGGGTGGAAAAACCTAGCTTTGGTTTGAACCCACTTAAGTCGTTCTCGTACGGTGAGTAATTTTTCCTACTATGGTAGGCCTTCCAAAGGATGTAATAAAACTTGAATAATGCATAAAAAGGATGGGTCTAGATTTTTGGATCACCCAATTAAGGGAGAGCATATGCCTATCACCACACAAACACATAAATCAAGTTGTTCAATTTTTAGAGCCCAAACTACAATTTTCTATCTATGTGAATATGTTGCTTCACAAAAAGACATGGTGTTCATTTTTAAATCCCAAATTGAAAAGTCCAGTGATAAATTTTAGTCCAATTGAAAATTTGACTATCCTAGGATTGATTCATTTTAAAACCAACTGAAGAAGTGTCTATCCTAGATTGATTCATTTTAAGTCCAAATCCAAAAAACTAGTGAGTTTCTAATGTTCTTTTTAACCAACTTTGACAAAGCTTGTGTAGATGGTTAATTTTAAGCCCAAAGTAATGCTAGTTGGTCCTAAAGCATGAATGAAAAATAGCATATGATGGGTTATTTTCCCATGAGTGTTTGAAAACACTATTACAATGGATATTAGATACTTTATTTCACTTCAATGCTCCATGTTCTTCTTAAAACCTACAATAAATGCTCAAAAATGTTAGATGAGATCAAGAAATAAGAAGATATAAGGGTTAGATGAATGATTAAGCATAAAAACCCTAAAACTTAGACCAAGTTACAATGTGATTTGACTTTAAATTGAAAATTGAAAATTTTAACTCTATAAAAAGTGATAAATACCTACACCATTTCATAGCTTATGAAATTCTACCCCATTTCAAAAAATAAAAGTTTCAAAAAAGACCTTTGTATGACCAAGATATGGCCATTTTAAGATTGGTTGTCAAAGCGTTAAAACAATGGTTAGAAGCACTAAAAAATTCATCAGAAGCGCTAAAACAAAGTTGTTTTTTTTTTACTATTTTTTTTTTACTTTTGTCGGATGCACTAAAAGAAGTGTCAGACATGCTATTACAGTGATTAGAAGCACTATAGAAATAACTAGAAGAGCTATAGAAATAGCCAAAAGTGCTATAGGATTTTAGAAACACACTAAAACAGATGTTGGATGTTGCGGTCGGCTTGTGTTGGATTGTAGAATTGAAGCGCTAAAATAGTCCTTCTAAGCACTATGATTTTCCTCAGAAGTGCTAGAACAGTCCTTCAAAGTGCTATACTTCCCCTTAGAAGCACTATAGAATCTTCCGATCACACAAAAATAGATTACGCTAGATTCTTGTACAAAAAAATTCCAAAAAAAACTTGTTAAAAACATGGGGTACAACCCCACGATGGGCACCAAAATGTAAGTGTGAAAAATGTAAATTTAATGCAATTAAATACACCTCTTAATGAAACATTGTATCAAGATTAAACATGAATTAAACTAATTTAAAACACAAAAAATCTTGAAAGCATCTCATTGTCTCCTATCTCCAAAGATTTATCAAATTACAAAAGCTCTCAGATTTGTAAGCACTGTAACTATTTAAAATTCCTATCTAGAGAATG
>VDFB02301120.1:0-26477 GCA_007258455.2 Sequoia sempervirens
GTTTTAGTGCATTAGGGTTTGCATTTCTCCTTTGAAGCTTCATTTTAATAGTGAACCCCCTTTTTAATAACACTTAAGGAAACCTCCTAGCAGTCCCTTCCCTCAATTAATTAACTTGGTTGAGGGATCTAGGTTTTCCTAATGAACTAAGAGTGAAAGAGGTCCTAAGCACAGTTCCATCGATCCCAAAAGGTGGACACCCTATTTCCTTTAGTTCATGTACAACATTAGAGGAAATTATTATTATTATTATGTGTTGTACCAAATTATCATTTGAGAAAAAAAGTTATTAGGTCACTATATGGTTTACTTAATAAAAGTTGATAGTTCCCCATCATTTAATCAAGTAAAATATTTAATTAAAATAACTTGGAAAAATTAAATGAATTAATCAGATATATTCAATTATATTCTTTTCAATATGAATGTTAAAACACATAATGCGATGACTACCTTGTGCGGATAACTTCACGCAACAGTTAAATTATAGAACATGGTTAAGTTAAAAAGGATAAATTCTCAAATCATCAAATCTATTTTAAGGAGTGACCTGGGAGTGTTAAATCCATTGCAATTGATTGAATTGTTATTAAATTCTTATGCTCATTTATATGCTTTCAATACCAATGAGTGCAGATAATATTATATCATGATGGCCACGATAAGATTTATATTTAGTTTTTTTCATTAAAGAATTGGGTTTCCATGTCACTAAATGTTGGGAATGACATATTGCATCATAATAATATGCATTCATTTAATTCTATTTAATAATTAGAAATTTGATTAAGTATTCTAGTTGCGTGAGAAGTTATTTTAGTAGAAATAAAAATTCTTAAGATAATTTTTTAATGCTATTATTTTTTTTATTCCAATATTAATTGATGGTTATCATTACTTTTATTCTTATGTGTGGTATTAGTGTCTATAGTTATTTATGGTTCTTTCACAAAATTAGATATAAATTTGTATTGCTAAATTGTTTGGCACACTTCTACAAGTATGAAGGTGATCCCTATAAGTGTGGATATGAACTTTTATGTAAATATAAACTTGTAACTTATAGGCTTGGTGTCACTACATTTTTCTTTCTA
Organism: Sequoia sempervirens; assembly: GCA_007258455.2. NCBI lineage: Eukaryota > Viridiplantae > Streptophyta > Pinopsida > Cupressales > Cupressaceae > Sequoia > Sequoia sempervirens. The sequence goes on from VDFB02301120.1 coordinate 1,095, forward strand.
AGACTTATGAACCTTGATATATGTTCTTTGCTTCTAATAAAAGATATCGTGCTTATAAATATCTTTAGAGAATTTATTAAATTACAAGGCCCGGGCGCTAGCCAATCAAATATCTTGGTTGATTAATTTAGGAAATATGAACTAAGTTCAATAATAATAGGAAAGAATAGAATATGAAATGCTAAAAATATCCTTTGTAATATTTTTGTATTTTTATTCTAAATGTGCTCATTGGCTTCCTAGATTACTAATTTTAAATTAGAGTTAATATTTAAACACACCATCCTAGCATGCAATATAAAATATTTTAGGTTTTCTAGTTGGCTAATAATGACTGGAAAGGAAGGGAAGCTTGAGTCTAAATTAAGAAAGCCAAATTTAAAGATTTTGGTTTTAACTCAATAATTAGGAAAGTGATATAGATAAATTTTACATGCCGAAATCATTTGAACTAGCATGATCAATTAACATTTTTAGAGATTAACTCTATGTCCTAAAGATGACAGATCAAAAGAAGAGGAAAAGATGATCTAATTGTGTATCAATTTTGATAAAAAGAAATATCATATTATACATTAATCTACAAATAAAAAGTAACCTAGCAATTTTAATCTCAAAACTTATGGAACAAGTAATTGGTAAGCAATTTTCACTAATTTAAAGATTTTGGTTTTAACTCAATAATTAGGAAAGTGATTTAGATAAATTTCACATGATGAAATCATTGGAACTAGAATGATGAATTAAAAGATTAAGAGATTAACTCTATGTCCTAAAGATGACGGATAAAAATAAGAGGAAAAGTTGATCTAATCGTGTATCGATTCTGATGAAAAGAAATATCATATTATACATTAATCTACAAATAAAAAGTAACCTAGCAATTTTAATCACAAAACTTATGGAACAACTAATTGGTAAACAATTTTCACTATTACAATATAGTTTAGGCATGCTTTATAATTTTCACGTTGTTTAGGTTGTTCAATTATACAATTAAAAACACGCATATGGAGAAATTAGATATTTATTTATTATAATTTAAAATGTTGAATTTATAAAAAGTAAAATAAAGTTTTTCGTAGTTTTAAATTTTTTTGAATAAATGTTTTTATTCGAAAATTATAATAAAATTTCCCTTTTCATATCAAATTCCATTTAATATTGAACATATTTAAATGGAATGACTTGATACAAATACATATGTTCAAGTAATATATATTTTGTTTTAAGCTCAACTTATAATCCAATACCTTTTGTTATTATTTTATTACTATTAAAATCTATTTCCATAATCAAGATGATCATGTTACTACTTACACACATTCCACATAGTCCTGGTATTAAAATTGTGTCAAGTAGCCTAAACATTTGTAAATTTTCCCCATTTTAGTGAAAGCATTTCAATGTCCATCACTCTCACTCTAACCTAGAATTTTAGTCACCCCTATCCATTATATAAATATTTTATGATGGTTTAGCCATATAAATTGCTTTAATTCAATATTTTAAGAAAAATATAAATTGTCAAATAATATGTTTAATTTATGAAAAAATAGTTTAAACATTCTTTATTAAAATACTTTTATCTATTATACATTAAATTTGAGAAAAATAAACATCCATCTTTAATAAAGTAATGGAAATTATTGAGCTAAACGATATTAGAATGAAAACAGAATAAAGAAAATATTTTTTTCCCTTCCTAAAAACTTGCATGATTATCACATTCTCAATAGTCACCATCAAAGCATGTATATTTTTTTTAAAACAAACGAAAAAATCCTATTTATGTCATTAGTGTTATATATATATGAAAACAATGATAATTACTAGCGTTTGCACCTCAACGAGGTGCAATGGTTACGCCGATAGCAGGATATACTCTGGCAGTATATTGAAGGGAAGGGGAAGGGAAGGGGAAAAAATAGCAAGAATTGACATAATAAATAAGTTACAATGTCAAGGAAAAACATTTTCAGGAAGAAGTCAAGATAAGGTAGAATATGCCTTTTGTTAAATTAAAAATCTTGGCAACAAAAGACCCAACAAACTCTAAGCACAATAAAAAATACATTGCATAAGAAAACCCAACTGAAGGCATATCTTCAACTATAATAGATATGCACAATAAAAACTTTCTAAACACAATAAAAAGGACATTGCATAAGAAATCCCAACTATAATAGATATGCACAAAATGACAATGACCTAGTTCATAAAATCACTCAAAATGAATTGCAGTGACAATACCCATTTTCATTTCCTCAACTTTGTATGTCCGTTATACATGGACCAACAATATAAGTACTATGAATCACCTCCAAATTACATACGAATGAATGATCTCACTCAAACAGATGTAAAAATGTGTTTTGCAACCCTAGGCACAAATAATGAATGAGATAAAAGCCATAAAGGAGATCAAACCAGTCCAAATGGGGCCCACTTTCCTCTATGTTGTTGTACAGCCAAGCTGAAGGCTGTTGCAGCAGCGAATCCAACCCAAACTCTTATAAAACCTCCTTCAAATCCTTCAATCTGAATCTACAAACAAATATAGACCTCCTGCACCAAGTTTGAAGGGAAAATTCCACTAAAAAGCATAAAGTATATGCTATTATGATGGTATGACCTGCTTGTACATATTCTACCTTATCTTGACTTCTTCCTAAAAATGCTTTTCTTTGACATTCTAACTTATTTATTATGTCAATTCTAGCAATATTTTCCCCTTCCATTCAATAGAGTATATCCTTCAAATCTATCATTTGATACAAATCACTGTTTCCAAAATCTTAAAAGTCTATCCATAAGAAACAATTTAAGAATAGTATTTTTCTCTATACTATATAGTTAACAGGCCATTTTGTATGATACTAAAAAATGGATGGTCGCTTCAAAAATGTGCAAAAAAAAACAAAAAATTTGTTAAAAATGATGTGTAATTTGATCTAACCCACTGCTTCCAAAAACATAAAGCATACCATTCAGAACATTATCAGAAATAGGAAACTTTTGTCTAAAATCGAAAAGCTCTAATTTGCACTCAAATAACCAAACATCTGTCACTGGAATATAAAACCTGAACTATAATATGAGCCAAACCATTAAGGGTGAAAGTTAATATTGGAAATACATTCCTAAAATCCGTACATCTAAGCTGATCCCCAACTTAATCCAGAGCACTGTTTCTGAGGCTTTTAAATTCTGTCAATAAGGAAAACTCAAACAATTATTATTTTAGTTTGAACCAGGCTATTCCATATAAGATTTGAAAGTGGTATCCAGCCCAAATAGTCACAAAACTAAACTGAAAACAGCTTGTTAGTTCATCCATATTTGATCCAAACTTCTTTTCTTAATATGGTACAAAGATCGGTTTACGCCAAGCCAATTTTTGAAAAATAGGAAAGTCAGTATCAATTCCTAATAGTTACAAAACTAAAGCGAAGGCAGTTAATTAGCTGATCAATGTCAATATTTCCACGATATTAAATCCCACCTCATCCACCATGCTTAAGCCACATTATTCTGTGTAAGGCTTAAAAATGAAAATTAAGCAGAAAGCAGACCATGAGCTGTTATCTATCTTTTTAGCGTACTACAGCTCCAAAATCACCCATAAGGAAACATTCTATATGATAAATAAATTGGATTACCATTTTACCCAAGCATTCCTCTATATAATTTTAAACTGGGTACCCATTCTTATAAATTGTTAAACCAAAACTAATCTGAAAACAACCCGTTTTGTCTGATCCACAATTTGATCTAAACTACCGTCTCCAAACACTTAACTTCTAGCCACAAGTAACATTTCAAATGAAAAAAAATACTTCAAATTCGGGTGATTCTTTGTTAACTTTAGGAGTGTGAATCCATCCATTCTTAAAATTTATAAAATTAAGCTGAAAGAGCACACAAGCTGATCTGCAATTCGACCCAAACCACTATTTACAAAACCTATATAATATTGTTACATTCAGGGCTAACAGTCATCACTGCTTGCCATTTCTGCCCATAAATTTTTGAGGTTGTTTCTTTGGACTAAAGACTGGTTGCATCTATTCTTTTTATTGCTTGCCATTTTTGCCCTTTAATTTTTGAGGTTGTTTTTTTCGACTAAAGACTGGTTGCATCTATTTTGCCCTTAAATTTTTAAAGTTAATATTTTTATTCTCAGCAGTTCGAAGCACCAGAAAATCACAACCTCGCCCAAGATTTACTAAGCAAAAATTTAAAAAAACATTCCAAGACCAGTGGAACCTACTTCGTCAATAGTATTTAAACTTTATCCCCTTTACACAAGATTGTTCCAGACTTCAGCCTCTGCTACTTGCGAAACAACATTAATATTTTGCATGAACAGTGGACCAATATAATATTTTTTAAGAATTCGAGTCTCTATATGATAAGCAGAAATAAAATACAAATTAAAAAAACCTTTAGAGAGAGTCCTTAATGGCATCGACACATGTCTTAGATCTTGATCCCCTAAGCAAGGGAGCTACCCACATTTCCCATATTTGACCAAAACCCCTACTTAACATTTCTTCCCTTAGATGAATAGGCATATTACATTTTTCTCTTCACTAAATAGCCTTACAAATCCGACCCTCAAAGGATAGAACTGGAAAAGTAAGGTTGTGGCTGCATTTTATCATCACGCATCTGTCTACTTCAACAAGTCTCACCATGCATTCTTCTTAACACTAATAAGCTCATCTTCCCATCAAAGGAAAATACCATGGCCACAAGCCATAGGAATACCAAAAATAACACAGAATAGAAGATGATCCATAAACTCCAAGCAGGTTTTAGCATTGAACTGAATGCCATTGACAACATTTTCCTGTTTGGCTAAATACACATACTTACACTTCTCCATTTGCCGAAATATTCTTACTAATCAGGTCGTTAGTAGATAAAATCAAGAGATATCTAGTCTGATATTATATTTATCTGCTCAAACTATCCATTTCCTGGAATTTTCCTAAAACATGAGAATTCCAACTTGTCATTATGAGCAAGCACGAAAGTCACAGGCCAAAAAAGGACTCAAAAGCATACAGAACAACAAGAGATCTGAATGCAAAAAGCGCAAAGGTTTCAAAGCTTTTGAACCAAGATTTCAGAATAACCATCAAAAACTATCACCACTAAAATAGAATGCCATGGGCACAAGCAACAAAGAACCAAATAGAAAAAGCAAATAGGAGATTTTCATTTCAAGAAACGCAAGTACTTCAAAGATTCCAGAAACAAATACTTCAAGCTTCGTCATTACAGTTAAAATCCACTGGGACGGGCCAGAAAAAGAGTGACCCAAAAATTTTCTCATATAGCAAGAGATCAAAATGCAAGGGTTTTTATGATTCTCAATCTGAAAGATTTAGTGTTAAACATCCAGAGGTCTCACCATACTGTACAGTCTCCTTACCCTGTGAGAAATAGAGGGACTGGTACTTTGCAATAAGCTCTCACCACTGGCTCAACCGCTGCACATCATGCTGGCTGAGAGCCGCGTAGCAGCTGGCACTTCCCTTCCTGGGCCAAGCCATGGGCGAGGCACCTCACTTTTTCCTTCCGTTCTTCATCCCCACGCTTTACTACCGCCTTCTCCTCACATTTTTCCTCCACGCCATTCAACTCTTCTCTTTCCTCCAAAATAAAGCTTCAATGAGCAGATAATGGAGAGGTCTTGGGGTTAAAAGGTTGCCAGATGACATTTTTCCACATTACCTGCACACCTAACGACCCAAGGGCAGGATCGCCATGCTGTATTAATGGTGTCAACCTTCTTTTCTCCCTACGGCCTCTCCTCATTATTGAAAGTAAAGGGTCAAGTGAACAAAGCTTGTAAGATTTTGCAGGCCCATAGTACTGTCTGTCAAATGGCCGTACCCATTTCCACTAGCTACTATGAATTTTTTGAATGATAACCCTTCCCCCTCCCTCGCTCTAGCTAATAGACATGACCACTCCTTCTAATCAACTTTGTACACTGTTTATTGGAGTACATAGGGAACACGTCAGTGGGAATCAGAATACCCACAATTTGGTAGCAGGAAGCCTGAAAATTTTATCGGCATCAGACAATAGACTTTTCCAGTCTATTTCCCACCTATAATAGCCTATTGGCTAATTAGAAATAAATGAAAAAATCTTTAATTTACTCTAACAATTCACAACAAGTTTCTAAATACATATTAAAAATATTCAAGATAATTTAATTAAAACTATTTTATAAACAAGATTAATTATATTTTATCTTTGAAAATATTCCAAATAATATGAATTTTTATAATAAATATACTAAACCGATGTAATTAATATAGAACAATTAAAACCATTACTAATAAATGTAAAATCTTAAATTTATCATTACAATGCACGATAAATTTCTAAATTCATATTAAAAAATGTTTGAAATAATCTTACAAAAAATATTCTAAAAATTTAAAATAATTATATTTTATGTTTGAAAATATTTTGAATTAAGACATTTTATACAAAATAATATTAATATTATAAATTAAATTATTATTTTAAATTTATCTATAATAAATTTCGAAATTTTACTTTTGTAAAAAAATATATAACAAGTCAAACTATATGACGTAATAAATTGTAAAATTGTAATATACTTAAAAGGGTCACAGACGATAAAATTTCACACCTGCTCTTTCTTTTTCAACTCATCATGTAAGAAACGTCAATCAATCCAACCCTTGAAAATACACCTTTGACTAAAAAATACAATCAATTCAAAAATGCGTTTTCAGAAATAAATAGACAATATTCACGATGCGAAACAGTGTCGTAATTTTAATGTTTATGACATCCGTCACTCTCGCTTGGTCGGCTCGTTATGTGAGTATGTGTCGGGTCGACACAGTTTGCCTTTTAAAATCTCCAGAGGGAATTGTCCTCGGTTATGTCCATCCACTTCAAAATTGAGCTAAACGAGCTGAAATCTCCACACGGCAAATGCACAGATTCATTCCATCGGAGGGCTAAGTACACGTGAAACTTGTGTATCAGTAAACCTTAGCCTATAAATTTTCGACGAATGACAACAATTCTATCAAAAAACAAATCTCATCTTTGTTGGGTGATAATCGAGCGAGGCAGGGTTTTGCTTCTCTTTCCATAAGATGGATCACGCTTCTATGTTCAACGCCTCTTCTTCTTCGTTGTCTTCCACTGCATTCTTCTGGAATGGAAGAAACAAGGTTCAGCACGATCCGATCGATACTGATTTTGTCGCGCTCTTGTGTAATTACACCATACCCATCTTTCCCACTCTTGCAATTCTTGTCATTATATCTGCTGTATTTTTCCATTTAGTGAAGTCATCAACACGCCAAAGTTCTGTGGCTTTGCCTCCAGGGCCACAACCCTGGCCACTAGTTGGCAATCTGCCCGAGTTAGTGCGCAATGGACCCGGTTACAAGTGGGTTCACTCTCTCCTCCACAGTTATGCTACTCCCATCCTGTGCGTTCGCCTAGGAAGCGTCCACGTCATCGCTGTTAATAGGCCGGACATAGCAAGAGAGTTCCTTAAGAAACAAGACGCTATATTTGCTTCTCGCCCCATCACGATGGCTTCTGAATACTGCAGCAGAGGATTTCTATCCGTCGCACTGGTTCCTTGGGGCGATCAGTGGAAGAAAATGAGGCGTGCGCTTGCGTCGGAGGTGTTAACAACCTCACGCTTTAACTGGTTGCAAGGCAAGCGGATGGAGGAGGCCGACAATCTGGTCCATTGGATATGGAACCAATGCACCGCTCAATCGCACGCACGACCCAAGACTTTAATTAACGTAAGAAGTGCTGTGAGGCACTACAGCGCAAATGTGATCAATAGAAAAAGCCCTTCAATGCCGCCACTTTGCAAGTGGAGTGGTTATATGATGGAGGTCCTGGCAGAGGATGAAGAGTACGCAGAAGCATCTATTCAAGGCGCGTTCCTTTGTTTACTGCGCGTCTCTGATTACATGCCGTGTTTGAGGTGGCTGGATATCGGAGGCAATGAGAAGGCCATGAAAAGAGCCATCCACACTGTGGATAAATATCACACACCACTCATCGAAGAAAGGTTTCGTTTGAGGCGCGAATGTACCTCTTTAGAGGAACCGCAAGACTTGTTGGACGTCCTGATTTCTATAAAAGACTCCTCTGACGGCAAACCCTTGCTCAGCCTGGAAGAGATCAAATCTCAAGCGACGGTAATTGTCAATAACAATTATCAATAATTAGTGTGGCCATATTGTAATTAAAGTCATCTATATATATTTTAATTAAACTGACGCTAATCTAATGTGCAGGAATTGACATTGGCGGCAGTTGATAATCCGTCGAATGCCGTGGAATGGGCTTTAGCAGAGATGCTGTTGCAGCCGGAGATAATGCAGAAAGCCGTGCAGGAGATCGACACAGTCGTGGGCAAAGATCGGTTAGTAGAGGAATCGGACCTTATGCAGCTGGTGTACGTGAAGGCGTGTGCAAAGGAGGCGCTGAGGTTACATCCGGTGGGTACCTTCAACCTTCCTGGCGTCCATGGAGGAGTACAGGCTGGCACCATATCCCGCGCGGCAGTCAAGCGTAATACTGAGCTGGGTGGTGGATTAAAGCAGCCCATGTAAAGACCCTGCGCCTCTGCACCGACGCCTGCCAGCGATGGCAGTGATGTGGGTGTTGAGTTGAGCGACCCTCAGCTACGCCTCCTTTCTTTCAGCACTGGAAGGCGGGGATGCATGGGAGCTGTCCTCGGCACTTCAATGACAGTGATGCCCTTAGCCCGTCTGCTGAACTGCTTCCACTGGTCCACTATCTCGCGGCACCACCAACTTCAGCAGTCCACTCCTTTGAACGCCCTCTCCAACGCAACCCTCTCCTGCCAATTCTATCCACATAACCACTTGAAGAAATAAAATATCTGAAACAGAAAAAATATAGAGTGTAGTAAATAAAACAAAATGTTTACTTCTTCATACATAATTTTAGAAGTATTTAGAATGGTTAATAAAACTTCTAAAGAGAAAAGTATAAAAGAAAAGAAAAGTGAAAGGCCAAATGGTGCTAAACGTTTCAGCAGATCAGGATTTTTTAGATACATTTCCATAAAATAAACATTATTTCTAAATAGTGGAGTCTTTTGATGCGACTTACAATAAACATTATTTCTCTAACACCTCTCATAGTGTATTTATTTAAGAAAGATAATCACAAATGATTTTGCTATGCTAATAATTGTAGCAACTTCCTTTTAGATATAATAAGTGTCCCACCCATTAAATTTCTATAGTAATGCCATAAAATATGCTCAACACTTTAATTTATTTTCCTACAAACTTTTAACTATATTAATACTGTTTTTCAATCAAGTCATGAGCAAAGTGATGATGTACTTCTATGTGTTTAGATCCAACATGATATAGGATTTTCTTCTAGCTTAATGGTGCTTTGACTATCACAAAATATAATAGTTGGAAAATCTTGTAGTTGTTGTGTTTCTTCAAATAGTCTTTGCATTGCACTACATGGTATGCCTTCCTTGATGAAACCAATACCGTGTACTTTTGAGCCATGGATGATGTAGTGACATACGTTTACTTCTACAGTCCATGAAATTCGTCTTGAACCAAGATGAAAAATATATCGATTTTTTTTTTTTTTTGTCATAGTAGCCACTTGCATAACAAGAATGTGAATATCCTAATAGAATAGGCTCTCCTCATATTTAGATTCAAATTCATGTTGATCAGTACTTGAATGTATTTTAGTATTCTTTTAGCCATCGGCCCAATATTAAATATGTAATCTTTCATGTACATAGATGGCAATGCCAACCGCAGGCGGCTGCTAAGTGGTAGTGAGATACATTAAGAGACTTTTAAAGATTTGTCTAAACAATTCACCATCTAACTTATTTTGAGTGGTATTAGCACTCAATTTTAATCCTACTTCTCATGGTGTACTAGATGGTTTGTACTCCACATTACATTTTCTCAATGCATCAAGAGAATATTTGATTTGAGAAATCATGATCCTTCCTTCTTCTTGAAATATTTGCATATCCAAAAAGTAGTGCATCAATCCTAGGTTACTTATTTCAAAATATTTTTTAGGTTGATCCTTCATATTTTTAATGTACTGTGTGTGATCTTTTATAACGATTAAATCATCTACATATAGTACAAAAATAGCAATTTTACTATCACTATCCTTTACATAAACATCTAGAGTGTGTGGAATCAGTTATGGATGTTAACCCCTTAGGTTTAAAATGTCTTATGTGGGATAAAACAAGACAATTATATACCTCTAGTTTCTTTTTCGTTGGTAAGAGAATTTTAAAATATACAAAAACACTACTAACTAATTCATTCAAAATCATGAAGGATCTTTAAATCTTAGTTCAGAAAAAGATATATTTTTATAGGTATGACCACTTGTTTACTTGAGAGGTATTGTATTGTTAACATAGAATCCTAATTTATAGTAAGATTTGTGAGGTTTTCTTTCACAACAACAAGAAGTTTGAACTTGCATCTCATAAATTCAACAAAAAAATTGGAGGCTTGTCCAAGGTTTATGTTTAAATATAATGTCTTGAAATTTAAGATATTGAACATGACACTACACCAATAACAACAATACTAGTATTGGCCCTAAGGTGTGATAAAAATATAGGGTAGGGTTTTTCAAATAAATTTTTAGGGAGGGATAGCTAATAGAGAGTCAATAGTAAATATCAAAACTTTATATTTTTCAGTAAAATCAAGCTTTTCACTAGACAGACGCTTTATATTTTTCTTTTTATCTCAATAAAAGATTTAATATTTTATGTTATAAACTAAATTTGTTCTTTCTTTGTATATATCACAGCCTTTTGTGGTAGTTTCTATTTAAATTTTATTTAATTTCATCAATCATAATGGTTTATATACAAAAGGTAAAGCTAAAATACCATAATATGGTTATAGTACATTGTGTATGGTGGCAGGTGTGCAGGCGTATATAGTTAACTATATGCAATTATTTCATTCAACTGCTCACTTATTTTGATTGTGTAAATTCTTACTAACTCAATCCTTCATATTTTCCAACATTTGGTATCAAAGCATGTAATCAGACTAGGAACTCGTAGTCAAAGGTTTGATGATCTATAGAAAATCGTATAGTTGTACTTGAAGGGGCTCCATGATTATCTAGTTGTATTTAGCAGGTTCAAGAAACATGATTATCTAGTTGTATTTAGCAGGTTCAAGAAACATCTTGAATAGAAAAATTCTAGAATACTATAAATTCAACAATACTCTTTCATGTATGTGTCTTATCCTATAAGCAGCATGCTTTGCTTGATTGGGTTACAAATCCCATCAAAATTGGTCTGTAATGGGTTTCAAGTCCTATAATAGGGGAAATATTTTTTTGATTAATTGCAAGCAACATAAAAAATTAAACCCCAATCAACATTAGAGCACAATGGAAAGCAAGAAACATAATAATATTGAAACAATATCACCTCATCTTCAAGCCTCTGGCGATTGACCTGTACTTGCCTTCTCCATTTTGCTGTAAATTGTATGATTTCCCATAGATTGAAGTGCAACTATTAACTATGCTTAAAACAAGCAAGATATTGAAGAATTGTATGCTCAAGTACTCAAAATTATCAAGCATGCTGTGTGCGTGAATCAAAATTACTAGAGAGAGACCCTTTTTAAAGAATTCCAATTTGGAAATGGATGGCTAAGATTAGAAGTTGGTAAAGCGCTAAGATCAAAGGCGAGAATTCAATGCAATGAGGAGCAATCGGATTATGAAAACATTAGGTCAAAGTTAGGGAAAGATTTGAAATAAAGTGTTGGGATTTAATTGGAGACAATTAAATAAAAGGTGGAGAATAAATGAGATAGAGGTAGTTGGAAAATCAAATAATAATAGAAATTATTTGGTTTATGGAGGAAGGCCGACTTTTAGAAAATAATGGTTAAATTCCTAAACAACAATAAGACAAAAGAAAATAAATAATTATTTTAATAATTTACTTGTGGGATGAAAAGTGGGTTAAATGAATAGTTTTATTTAATTCAAGAAGAAAAGGATAATGAACAAATTAAATAATTAACGGTAAATATTTAATTGTAGGTGAAAATTAAAAATAAGTAATTGAATAAACTAGAAATTTATTTAATTATGGGAGGGAATAAGTATTAATTAGTGACATATTTAAATAAGTGTAAATTATTTATTCAAATAGTCATGGAGGAACACTTTAATTATGCGGGGGACAAGCGTGGTCATCATAAAAAAATATGGTTTGCAGGTCTAGGCCACTTTTATGTGTTTATAGGTCCCATCAAAACCTATTTTACACCTCAAAAAAAACATTACTCTTTCATTAGCTAAGAAATAATCAATTTTTTAATTTATTTCTTCATAAATATCATGATCCTCTGTTCAAGTATAATGTCTCACTTTACTTTGAAAGAGTTAGTCAAGGAAAATAATTTTTGGCTATGAGCATTGTAATTTCCTTAACTAGGAATTATAAAAGGTCCTCTACGTGAAGGCTAGTTTAAGGACCCTCAATACATAAACAATAAATTTATATACAAGTATAGTTTATAATAATTAAGAGATCATGCAAATAAAAATCAATCACAAGTAACATATACATAAGAGTGAGCTTGGGATGTGGATGAAATGCCTTAAGTTGGCTCGTATGTGATGTACTAAGTTATCTTTAGTTGTTGCATTTTAAGGGAAAACCCTTATCCATGATGTAGTTTGATTTGAGAACATATGACTTGGCATCACTCTTTTTGAATAAGCTCTCATGTCTTCTTCATTGGCTACTTTAAAGTAGATTGCTCACAACAATGGTGTTAGCAATCGCTTTAAATTGGGAGCATACATTGACATTATCTTTCGAAATTTCTCATGTTTCATTTGGCAATTTTCCTTCTTCTTGTGATGTGTCCTTTTCTTGGTGGTGTCATTGGGTTTAATTTCCTTCGACAGTGTGATATTTCTTTGATTTTTCCTCTCTTGGAGATATTAGGTATAATGTTCTCTAAGAAGAGACCTTACATGAATTAAGCAAAGATCCCTTTGAACAATCCTTTACATGCATAAATTTTCATAAGCACTTAACACAACTTGTTAGGCATTGTGAAGCTCAAAGTTTCAATTTTTAGTGCCCTATTGAAGTTATCAGAGGGATAGCTTTCATATGGTTAGTATGACGAGAAGCCTACACATGGGAATGAATTTCTCATTGTATGGTGGGAATTTGATATAGAGCCTTAACTTTCTCTCTAAGCCACCCTTTTTGGATACTAACCTACCGAATGTCTCCTCAAGTTTCCTTACCTCAGAGTGAGTGTGTTTTGGACAAACATATTAGACCTGGTCCACATCATTGGGTATAGACTTTCGGGGCCCTATCCACTCTCTTTTTTTTCCTTTTCTTTCTTCTTTATGTCTTTGGCATTGTATGCTTGTTCATCTTAACGTTGCATGTCATACACCTTGTGTGTGTCCCTTTGTACTTATGTTGGTTTGACCTAGGATCATGGATCCTCGGAGCTTGGTCACCTCCTTGATCTTTTTCATCCTATACCATCCACATTAGTACACTTGGATCCCTCTTGAATGTCTACTTTAGTGCAAGTTTGAAACAAGTTCCTCCTCTGACTAAAGTGGGGGCTAACTGTAGTAATAGAAAAAGTATACCTTTTCCGAGCACTTAATTTAGGAATAATAAATATTAAAATGAGCGTAATGTTGCCTTGATTTCATATTGTAATTTTTTTTCCACATTCACATTAATTTTAGGGCCCTTTTAAACTAAATGGACATACTTGTGCCTTATTTAGGGTGTTGTAATTTGTATCTTTACACTTTCATAGTAATCTAGGGATTTATTAATTAATTGGGCTTAGTTATGCCTTAATTGGTCCTATTTTTCATCCGCAAGCCTAACCAAATGCATTTTCCTATGGATAATCCTGACATTTAAGAAATGGCCAATTATAATCCAATGTTTTTGATTATGTGTTCTAAATCTAGTGATTTAGGACTCATACGCCACCTTCGGCATATGAGTCGTACCTAGGTCTTGAGACTAGATTTTAAACAGTTCATTAATCAAGACACTTCTTAGAGTTTGTATATTTTAAAGTTATTAGGTCACTGTATGGTTTACTTAATAAAAGTTGATAGTTCCCCATCATTTAATCAAGTAAAATATTTAATTAAATTAACTTGGAAAAATTAAATGAATTAATCATATATATTCAATTATATTCTTTTCAATATGAATGTTAAAACACATAATGCGATGACTACCTTGTGCGGATAACTTCACGCAATAGTTAAATTATAGAACATGGTTAAGTTAAAAGGATAAATTCTCAAATCATCGGGGCTCCATTTTAAGGAGGACTCGAGGTTAAATCCATTCTACCTGATTGAATTACATACCTTAAAGTCACGGAGTATGCTTTCAATACCAATGAGTGCAGATAATATTATATCATGATGGCCAGGATAAGATTTATATTTAGTTTTTTTCATTAAAGAATTGGGTTTCCATGTCACTAAATGTTGGGAATGACATATTGCGTCATAATAATATGCATTCATTTAATTCTATTTAATAATTAGAAATTTGATTAAGTATTCTAGTTGCGTGAGAAGTTATTTTAGTAGAAATAAAAATTCTTAAGATAATTTTTTAATGCTATTATTTTTTTTATTCCAATATTAATTGATGGTTATCATTACTTTTATTCTTATGTGTGGTATTAGTGTCTATAGTTATTTATGGTTCTTTCACAAAATTAGATATAAATTTCTATTGCTAAATTGTTTGGCACACTTCTACAAGTATGAAGGTGATCCCTATAAGTGTGGATATGAACTTTTATGTAAATATAAAATTGTAACTTATAGGCTTGGTGTCACTACATTTTTCTTTCTAAGACTTATGGACCTTGATATATGCTCTTTGCTTCTAATAAAAGATATCGTGCTTATAAATATCTTTAGAGAATTTATTAAATTACAAGGCCCGGGCGCTAGCCAATCAAATATCTTGGTTGATTAATTTAGGAAATATGAACTAAGTTCAATAATAATAGGAAAGAATAGAATATGAAATGCTAAAAAGATCCTTTGTAATATTTTTGTATTTTTATTCTAAATGTGCTCATTGGCTTCCTAGATTACTAAATTTAAATTAGAGTTAATATTTAAACACACCGTCCTAGCATGCAATATAAAATATTTTAGGTTTTCTAGTTGGCTAATAATGTCTGGCAAGGAAGGGAAGCTTGAGTCTAAATTAAGAAAGCCAAATTTAAAGATTTTGGTTTTAACTCAATAATTAGGAAAGTGATTTAGATAAATTTTACATGCCGAGATCATTTGAACTAGCATGACCAATTAACAGTTTTAGAGATTAACTCTATGTCCTAAAGATGACAGATCAAAAGAAGAGGAAAAGATGATCTAATCATGTATCAATTTTGATAAAAGGAAATATCATATTATACATTAATGTACAAATAAAAAGTAACCTAGCAATTTTAATCTCAAAACTTATGGAACAAGTAATTGGTAAGCAATTTTCACTAATGTAATGATTTTGGTTTTAATTCAATAATTAGGAAAGTGATTTAGATAAATTTTACATGATGAAATCATTGGAACTAGAATGATGAATTAAAAGATTTAGAGATTAACTCTATGTCCTAAAGATGACGGATAAAAATAAGAGGAAAAGTTGATCTAATCGTGTATCGATTCTGATGAAAAGAAATATCATATTATACATTAATCTACAAATAAAAAGTAACCTAGCAATTTTAATCACAAAACTTATGGAACGATTAATTGGTAAACAATTTTCACTATTCCAATATAGTTTAGGCATGCTGTATAATTTTCGCGTTGTTTAGGTTGTTCAATTATACAATTAAAAACACACATATGGAGAAATTAGATATTTATTTATTATAATTTAAAATGTTGAATTTATAAAAAGTAAAATAAAGTTTTTCGTAGTTTTAAATTTTTTTGAATAAATGTTTTTATTCAAAAATTATAATAAAATTTCCCTTTTCATATCAAATTCCATTTAATATTGAACATATTTAAATGGAATGACTTGATACAAATACATATGTTCAAGTAATATATATTTTGTTTTAAGCTCAACTTATAATCCAATACCTTTTGTTATTATTTTATTACTATTAAAATCTACTCTAATCACATTTATTCAAGCCAGTACTTATAATAACATCCTAATATTAGTCCTCCGGCATTAAATCTGAAAAAGTAGCCTAAACATTTGTGGGCCTTCCCATTTGAGTGAAAGCATTGCAATATCCATCACTCTCACTCAATTTAGAACTCCTTAGTCACCCTTATCCATTATATAAAGATTTCATGCATTATTTTAGCCATATAAATTAGTTTCAATCCAATATTTTACAGTAAAACATGAAATGTCAAATAATATAATTTCATAAAAACATAATAGTTGATTCTTTATTAAAAGTATTTGGTCTATTTATAATAAATTTATGGAAAAACATCCATCTTTAATAAAGTAATGGAAATTATTGAGCTAAACGATATTAGAATGAAAACAGAATAAAGAAAATATGTTTTTTCCCTTCCTAAAAACTTGCATGATTATCACATTCTCAATAGTCACCATCAAAGCATGTATATTTTTTTTTAAACAAACGAAAAATCCTATTTATGTCATTAGTGTTATATATATATGAAAACAATGATAATTATTAGTAATAAATAAAAAAATCTTTAATTTACTCTAACAATTCACAACAAGTTTCTAAATCCATATTAAAAATATTCAAGATAATTTAATTAAAACTATTTTATAAACAAGATTAATTATATTTTATCTTTGAAAATATTCCAAATAATATGAATTTTTATAATAAATATCCTAAACCGGTGTAATTAATATAGAACAATTAAAACCATTACTAATTAATGCAAAATCTTAAATTTATCATTACAATGCGCGATAAATTTCTAAATTCATATTAAAAAATGTTTGAAATAATCTTAAAAAAAATATTCTAAAAATTTAAAATAATTATATTTTATGTTTGAAAATATTTTGAATTAAGACATTTTCTACAAAATAATATTAATATTATAAATTAAATTATTATTTTAAATTTATCTATAATAAATTTTGAAATTTTACTTTTGTAAAAAAATATATAACAAGTCAAACTATATGACGTAATAAATTGTAAAATTGTAATATACTTAAAAGGGTCACAGACGATAAAATTTCACACCTGCTCTTTCTTTTTCAACTCATCATGTAAGAAACGTCAATCAATCCAACCCTGTGAAAATACACCTTTGACTGAAAAATACAATCAATTCAAAAATGCGTTTTCAGAAATAAATAGACAATATTCACGATGCGAAACAGTGTCGTAATTTTAATGTTTACGTAAGTCAATAGAATATGACATCCGTCACTCTCGCTTGGTCGGCTCGTTATGTGAGTATGTGTCGGGTCGACACAGTTGGCCTTTTAAAACCTCCAGAGGGAATTGTCCTCGGTTATGTCCATCCACTTCAAAATTGAGCTAAACGAGCTGAAATCTCCACACGGCAAATGCACAGATTCATTCCATCGGAGGGCTAAGTACACGTGAAACTTGTGTATCAGTAAACCTTAGCCTATAAATTTTTGACGAATGACAACAATTCTATCAAAAAACAAATCTCATCTTTGTTGGGTGATAATCGAGCGAGGCAGGATTTTGCTTCTCTTTCCATAAGATGGATCACGCTTCTATGTTCAACGCCTCTTCTTCTTCGTTGTCTTCCACTGCATTCTTCTGGAATGGAAGAAACAAGGTTCAGCACGATCCGATCGATACTGATTTTGTCGCGCTCTTGTGTAATTACACCATACCCATCTTTCCCCCTCTTGCAATTCTTGTCATTATATCTGCTGTATTTTTCCATTTAGTGAAGTCATCAACACGCCAAAGTTCTGTGGCTTTGCCTCCAGGGCCACAACCCTGGCCACTAGTTGGCAATCTGCCCGAGTTAGTGCGCAATGGACCCGGTTACAAGTGGGTTCACTCTCTCCTCCACAGTTATGCTACTCCCATCCTGTGCGTTCGCCTAGGAAGCGTCCAGGTCATTGCTGTTAATAGGCCGGACATAGCAAGAGAGTTCCTTAAGAAACAAGATGCTATATTTGCTTCTCGCCCCATCACGATGGCTTCTGAATACTGCAGCAGAGGATTTCTATCCGTCGCACTGGTTCCTTGAGGAGATCAGTGGAAGAAAATGAGGCGTGCGCTTGCGTCGGAGGTGTTAACAACCTCACGCTTTAACCGGTTGCAAGGAAAGTGGATGGAGGAGGCCGACAATCTGGTCCATTGGATATGGCACCAATGCACCGCTCAATCGCACGCACAACCCAAGACTTTAATTAACATAAGAAGTGCTGTGAGGCACTACAGCGCAAATGTGATCAGAAAGCTCCTCTTCAACAGGCGCTACTTTGCAAGTGGAGGTGGTTATAAGGATGGAGGTCCCGGTGCAGAGAAGGAAGAGTACGTAGAAGCACTATTCAAGGCATTGTCTCTTTTGTTTAATATGTGCGTCTCTGATTACATGCCGTGTTTGAGGTGGCTGGATATCGGAGGCAATGAGAAGGCCATGAAAAAAGCCATCCACACTGTGGATAAATATCACACACCACTCATCGAAGAAAGGTTTCGTTTGAGGCGCGAATGTACCTCTTTAGAGGAACCGCAAGACTTGTTGGACGTCCTGATTTCTATAAAAGACTCCTCTGACGGCAAACCCTTGCTCAGCCTAGAAGAGATCAAATCTCAAGCGACGGTAATTGTCAATAACAATTATCAATAATTAGTGTGGCCATATTGTAATTAAAGTCATTTATATATATTTTAATTAAACTGACGCTAATCTAATGTGCAGGAATTGACATTGGCGGCAGTTGATAATCCGTCGAATGTCATGGAATGGGCTTTAGCAGAGATGCTGTTGCAGCCGGAGATAATGCAGAAAGCCGTGCAGGAGATCGACACAGTCGTGGGCAAAGATCGGTTAGTAGAGGAATCAGACCTTATGCAGCTGGTGTACGTGAAGGCGTGTGCAAAGGAGGCGTTGAGGTTACATCCGGTGGCACCCTTCAACCTTCCTCACATGTCCATGGAGGACAGCACAGTGGCTGGGTACCATATTCCCAAGGGCAGTCACATAATACTGAGTCGCGGGGGATTGGGGCGAAGCCCATGCGTGTGGGAAGACCCTCTGCGCTTCTGCCCCGATCGTTTCATGAATGATGGCAGCGATGTGGGTGTTGAGTTGACCGACCCTCAGCTACACCTCCTTTCTTTCAGGACTGGAAGGCGAGGATGCATGGGAGCTGTCCTCGGCACTTCAATGACAGTGATGCTCTTAGCCCGTCTGCTGAACTGCTTCCACTGGTCCACTGATTCCGTGGCACCCATTCACCTTCAAGAAGGTCCGCATGATCTCTTTATGGCCACCCCTCTCCATGCAATCGCAACCCCTCGCCTTCCCCGCCACCTCTATCCATAACCATTGAAGAAATAAAATATCTGAAACAGAAAAAATAGAGTGTAGTAAATAAAACAAAATGTTTGCTTCTTCATACATAATTTTAGAAGTATTTAGAATGGTTAATAAAACTTCTAAAGAGAAAAGTATAAAAGAAAAGAAAAGGAACGTTGCATATGCTGGAATGTTTCATAGACTGTGATTTTTTAGATACATTTCATAAATAAATATTATTTCTAAATAGTGGAGTCTTTTGGATACATTCTATTAATAAACATTATTTTCAACACCTCTCATAGTATTTATTTAAGAAAGATAATCACAACATTTATTATGTTAATAATTGTATAGCAACTTCCTTTAGATATAACATGTCCCATCGACAAATTTCTCTATAGTAATGCTTTGGTAAATATGTCAACACTTTAATCTTCTATTTCACAAAACTTTAACTATATTACTTGTTTTTCAATCAAGTCATGAGCAAAGCGATGATGTACTTCTATGTGTTTGGATCCAACATGATATAGGATTTTCTTCTAGCTTAATGGTGCTTTGACTATCACAAAATATAATAGTTGGACAATCTTGTGGTTGTTGTGTTTCTTCAACTAGTCTTTTAAGCCATTGCACTACATGGTATGCCTTTGATGAACCAATGTACTTAGCTTATGTGGATGATAGTGATATTGTTGATTACTTCTTACAAGTCCATGAAATTCGTCTTGAACCAAGATGAAAAATATATCGAAAAGTTTTTTTTTTTTTTTTGTCATAGTAGCCACTTGCATAACAAGAATGTGAATATCCTAATAGAATAGGCTCTCCTCATATTTAGATTCAAATTCATGTTGATAAGTACTTGAATGTATTTTAGTATTCTTTTAGCTACTGTCCAATATTAAATATGTGGATCTTTCATGTACCTAGATACAATGCCAACTGCATATGCAATATCTGCTCTCGTTATAGTGAGATACATTAAGAGACTTCCAAAGATTTGTCTAAACAATTCGCCATCTAACTTATTTTGAGTGGTATTAGCACTCAATTTTAATCCTACTTCTCATGGTGTACTAGATGGTTTGTACTCCACATTACATTTTCTCAATACATCAAGAGAATATTTGATTTGAGAAATCACGATCCTTCCTTCTTCTTGAAATATTTGCATATCCAAAAAGTAGTGCATCAATCCTAGGTTAGTTGTTTCAAAATATTTTTTAGGTTGATCCTTCATATTTTTAATGTACTGTGTGTGATCTCTTATAACGATTAAATCATCTACATATAGTACAAAAATAACAATTTTACTATCACTATTCTTTACATAAACATCTAGAGTTTGTGGAATCCGTTATGGATGTTATCCCCTTAGGTTTAAAATGCCTTATGTGGGATAAAACAAGAAAATTATATACCTCCAGTTTCCTTTTTGTTGGTAAGAGAATTTTAAAATATACAAAAACACTACTACCTAATTCATTCAAAATCTTGAAGTATCTTTAAATCTTAGTTTAGAAAAAGATATATTTTTATAGGTATGACCACTTGTTTACTTGAGAGGTATTGTATTGTTAACATAGAATCCTAATTTATAGTAAGATCTGTGAGGTTTTCTTTCGCAACAACAAGAAGTTTGAACTTGCATCTCATAAATTCAACAAAGTTTTTGGAGGCTTGTCTAAGGTTTATGTTTAAATATAATGTCTTGAAATTTAAGATATAGAACATGACACAACACCAATAACAACAATACTAATATTGGCCCTGAGGTGTGGTAAAAATATAGGGTAGGGTTTTTCAAATAAATTTTTAGGGAGGGATAGCTAATAGAGAGGCAATAGTATTTATAAAAACTTTATATTTTTCAGTAAAATCAAGCTTTTCGCTAGACAAAGCGTTTATATTTTTCTTTTTATTCAAGAAAGATTTAATATTTTATGTTATAACCAGCTGAATTTTGTATATCAATATACCCTTTGTGGTAGTTTATTTAAATTTTATTTAATTCTCATCAATCATAATGAGCCATATACAAAAGATGTTAGCATTACTATTAATATGGTTATAGTACATTGTGTATAGTGGCAGGTGTGCAGGCGTATATAGTTAACTATATGCAATTATTTCATTCAACTGCTCACTTATTTTGATTGTGTAAATTCTTACTAACTCAATCCTTCGTATTTTCCAACATTTGGTATCAAAGCATGTAATCAGACTAGGGACTCGTAGTCAAAGGTTTGATGATCTATAGAAAATCGTATAGTTGTACTTGGAGGGGCTCCAAAAGGTAATCTTCCACATGCGCTCCCCTTTAATCACTTGGTTGTTAGCTTCAATGTCAGGTAGCCCATATTAGACCATATGGAAATATTTGTGGGTATATGGAATGTGTGAATAGGAGAGAACAATGGCTACAAATCGAGGAGGACGTATGATGCAAGATGCCATTTTATTGTTGAGGATGGATTCCTTTCTCTGAGGAGATGAAGTGAGACCCATAGTAAGAGACTATTTCTATGCACAGTGTGGTTATGACTAAATTTTATTGCAAAAACAATGCATAAAATACACATGATTTCCCTTTCTTGGTATTTTCATACATAAAGCCAGCCTAAAATGGTTTTTTTCTCTGGTGAGTGAGTAGTAGTTTGAATCCGATTTAAATAATGTGGATCTGTGGTATGATCAATGCCTGCATATAGATTTCAACTTTTGAATGTTTGGTGGTTACATTTCAACTCTTGAACATTTGGAGTTTAATGATTACTGCAACAATGTTGGTGAGTTGAAATTTGTGCACGCCGACTTGGTTGATGAATGATAAGGAAATTAAAGGTGTTTTTGAAAGAAAAGCTAGGTATAGGCGAACATCTGAGTTCATAATCTTCGATCTTTCTGTAAGTGCCTCATAAATTCTTTGTACTATAGGGAGGCATATTTCTAAACATATGTGTAAGCTTATTTTATGCAAAATTGATTGTGAGGGTGCTCAAGATTCGAGCAAGATTAATTATTAGAATGAAAAGGATATACTCCTCAATCAATAATTGTTAGGAAAATGTTTGTAAGGGTGCATTATTTGTTAAAGTTGAGTTTCTTTTTGCTATTAGTTCATTCACGATGAATGGTGTATCTACTAAAGGAGTTAATCAATTTTATGTGAGTGGACTTGATGTAAGAAACACTGTTGATACATACTTTGAAAGCGAGGTTATGAAGAAGAAAAGACTATGTTGTTTTTTGTTGAGGTTGATGAAAAATCAACAAAGCATGTAGCTCCACATGGAAACAGGGATTAGAAGGCATTAGTTGAACATGTGCTAAAGGTGGAAGAATTTATTCTTGATTGGAAACATTACTTGCATACTACATTTTCTCTAAAATCAAGAATGAAGCTTCATAAGTTTGTACCTTAAGCCTTCAACATTGGAGGTTGGTGGCAGCTGAGGATGGAGGAATTTCCACCATCTCAAGTTAGCTTCTCACTTAGAGATGATGCTCTGCAAGAGAATCAATTTTGGCTTTAATTTCTTGCTTTCCCTATTATTGCTGATAGATTTAAAGAATACGTATATTGTGAAGTTTGATTTTTGGAGACAGGTAAAGGGTTGGTGAAGAGCTCTGTATGGATAGTTTCCCAGAGAGTTCATGAGACTATGAAAAAGGATTATACCTTTACAAGGGTCAAGGAGACAACTTAGAGGATGGTTTTCCAATAATTGCAGTTCAGACCAAGGATTATACCTTTACGAGGGTCAAGAAGACAAGTTGGAGGATGGTTTAAATCTAATAATTATGCTTTGGACCAAGGATTCTACCTTTATGAGGGTCAAGAAGACAACTTGGAGAATGGTTTTCCAATAATTATAGTCTATGATTCGGGAGTTCATGGGAGGAAGAACTCAAAAATCCAACTTGGAGCTACACCTTTACGAAGGTTATGAGGCGACTTGGAGGTGTTCCACTTTATTTAGGATTTGTTTCTTCAGAAGGAAAATCTACCCAAAAATGTATACACATTTTGTAATTAGTGAGTTTTGTCATGTAAACCTTAGTGGGGGGGTCCCATGGCAAGGTGACTTTGTTGTTTTGGGAATGATGTAATAAGAGGGGAATATTAGAATTATTATTAATATGGCTATGTTACATTGTGTATAGTGTCGGGTCTGTGGTTGTATACAATTAACTATCTGTAACTATTTCATTCAATAACTCATTCATTAAGCTGCTTACTTCTTTTTCTTTTGTAAATTCCTTACTATGCATCAATGAAACCAACTCAATCCTTCACACTTTCCGACAAAAGAAAGGTAAGAAAGACCATGAAAATCATGAGAGGCTATAATTTAATAAAGATATAATTTTTAAGTGTAAAAGGAGGTCCTAGATTTAATTAGTATATTAATTTGAATCAATTATTTCTTTGCTTAACAATGGGACACAAACCAACCAGGGTGCTAGGATTGGCTAACTACCGAAAAGGAGAGAAAAATTTCTCAAGCTTAGTTCCTTTATTACAAACGAAATAGAATGATTGAATATTATTCAAGTAAACTAATTATTACGAAGACCTAATTTCAAAATATAAATAATTGCACAAAAAATTAAAAATGACAAAAAAATGCAAATATGGGAAGAGAAAACATAGGGGAACCATGAGAGTAAGAAGGGCTTGAAATGACCAAACAAGGGCAAGGGTGCCCCAATCTAAAAATGAGGGTTTTAGACATCTTCAATTGGGATCTAGAACTTACAGGTCTAAATTGTACATTCACTATTTGAAATATATTTTCTTCACACCTAAATATATCAATCATAGAAAAAGAGAAGAGAGGGGGTGGCCATATAGGATTTTTCCTTCGTCAAACCCCATTTTGGTATTTCTACCTCCACGAAAAACTAATTTGATAATAAATAAAAGTGTCTTCTCGCAACCTTAAGTGTTCTTAAGACCATAATGAGCAATAAAATATAAAATAATGACAAAACCCTACTAAATTACATTAGAGTGGAGTTTTCTATGACACAATCAGGAAAATGTAATATCCAATTCAAGAGAAATTCAAATACTCAGGGGAAAGCCAATATGTTAGAATACCTCACTTAGGATCGAAAAACAATCAAAGTCTAAAGAAGAGAACCTACTCAAATAAAGTCAAACAGTTCTTGAAAGATTCCGAAGAAATCCACCAAGCCTAGATTCCAATTTATTCTTCCATTAGCTTCAAACTTCAATAATTTTGATAAAATTTATAAATTTTAAAAAAACTTTCCTGTAATTCTATAAAATAGGATGTCAATTTTTACAAAGCTTCCTTGTAATTGCAGTTGTATATCTTTTGCACTAGAGTTTTATGTTTAAATAAGGAAATATAGGAATAAATTTAAGTGTAGAGTGACTCATTTCAATTTGAATTTGAAGAATATTTTACCACCACATATTGAAATTGAATTCACATCACACAAGAAAAAGGCTGACCTTAACTTATGACCTTTTTCCCAAGAAAAGCACTAATGCTACAACATCCTCACCACTGAATAACACTAATTTATTAGTTATAAGGACTAATATCTTAGCTACATATTTGGTTGTAATATTTTTGGCTATTTTCTGCTTGTATATTATCATAAGCTTGTTCTTCATTGGTGGAAGTGGATCTACGGTGTGATTAAACATAGTTCGACACGGTTTCCTCATATCAACACAATGTTGCAAGTCAAGGAAAG
>VDFB02301121.1:0-14079 GCA_007258455.2 Sequoia sempervirens
CAAAACATTTCCTTCATCTAATTTAGGTTCAATTTCATTACATGATAATATAATATAAACAATGAAAACTATACCTTTGAACATATCTCCCTTGTGTAGTGGACCTTCTCATAGATGTAACAAAAGACTTATATTCATCCTCATCTAAACTCTCCTCTAAACCTTCTTTCTCCCTCTATCCATCATTCTTCTTGTTCTTCTACATGTACATTTTCCTCCTCCTCTAAACCACCTTCTCCCTCTATCGATCATTCGTCTTGTCCTTTCGCATGTGCATTTTCCTTCTTCTAAAAAAAATAAAACAAAATTAGATATTTAAATGCAAAGATACATATGAAATAACAAAATTTTATGATCATTTTCATTGTTCGATAGAATACCTACAACAATTACATAAAAAATATTTCGGTTGCAGCATTTGAAAAAGGCGGGTAGTTAGGGTGGACACGGGGTTAACTTCTTCACCACGCGAAATTTTTCTAAGCTCCCCAGATGGTGACAGCATACATTTCAAAGCTCGCCTTAGCACATGACTTCGTAATTGTGTTAATTAGTGTTAGCAATTATGTTACCCAGGGTAACTATCACCACTGCTTTGATATTACAAGGCTGTCATTTTGAAATTCCTGTTCGGTAGGGATGTTAATGTTGAAAATTATAGGAAAATTATTATAAAATAATCATAATGTATACATTAAAAAATATATAAAATGTTATTAATTATGTAAAGATAAGTATAGATATGAAATAACAAGCTTTTATTTCATTTCTATTTTCTGATAAAGTATTTATAAGTTAAAACAAACAATTGTATAAATGTAGTTTCAAAAGAATATTTGAATCATTGATTTTTTCTTTTGAAGAAAAGAGATTGATTGTGGAAAAAAAGGAATGAGAGTTACTTAAAAATTTCTCTCAAAAGACTTTTAAACTTCCAAACAATCGTCATGACCAACAAAAACAACAATCAATAGGAAAAAAGAAATCCACAAAATACTATAGGAAAATGATAAAATGAAAACCATATTGACGATTGAATTTCAAATTTCAATATTTGATCAAATGCTCTTTTAAAAACTATTTTCTCTATGTATTCTAAATCTAAGATATGTTCTAATGTGTTTTTGCATTTGCAAGTGCAAGGTATTAAAGTTTTATTTCGCTCACCTCTGAGTACTTCTTGATCACTCAATGAATTTGCCTTATGTGGTTACGAAAGCACTGCTAACCTCCCGTCATCTTTTGCATAAGGGCTCCTCCATGAGGGTGTCAATGTGATAAAAATCAGAATGAATCTAGGCATGAATGTTCTGACACTCTTCAACATAGAACTCATGTTCATAGTGTTCATGGTTGGTCCCAATACTCTTGCCAAGATTTAGTGTTTCCCTAGTGTGATATTAGAGAAGCTCTTGGACAGCTAGGTAGTGACAAATTTCCTCATCTCCCACTAACTATTCTCCTCCTAGGGCTACTAGTAAACTATTTAAGGATGTGCAAGATACCAATGATCAAACTCACGATGGAGCTCTTATTGGATAAGAACCCATCCCTAATGCCAAAGATAAGTTAAATGTATGGAAACTAGATGACTATGACCCTCCTCTTGCCACATAGCCTATAACTCTTGCCACTTAACGATTCTTCCTCTATATTTTTCATTTTTAATATATGAAACATCTTACCTAAATTTTGATATATAACTATCTCCACCTATCTTTTTTATAATATAATATATTTATTAAAAAAATATAATTAATATAAATTCTTATTTTTACTATAATAAACTATACTATACTAAACTAAACTAAACTATATATATATGGTCAACAGGTCTTTTGAAAACGATTTTTAGTAAGTAATGATATCTGCCCACATTAATCCTACTGAAAAAAACATGTGCTAGGGCCCCAAGATTATAAATCTGGGAGGTATTAAACGTGGAAATTATTTGTGATAGGTTAAAGAAGCAAGAGGAGGACAGGTAGATTTGTTCTCGTCAAACGTTTTCCTCCATTGAATCTGCTTCTTCTGCACTCATCAACGTCACACAAACAATTTGCCAATGTCCTCTCATTTTATTTAGCTGCCATTGGCTTCTTGGCATGGTTCCATCGTCAATCCTTCCAAGGATTTATCATCTTGACAGCCACATCCAACTACGATTCATGTGTCTGGCTTTTTCGTTATCTAATTGACAGTTAACCGACCAGACGCACTTTTTCTACGCTTTCTGTCTTATAAAAGGACAATCAACACACTGACAATCTCACACTTTGCCTACGTTTTTAGTTTGCAATTGTTTTTTCGAGTATTTGACATGGAGGGGAGGGCAATTATGTCCAAAACAATAGTCGTGATTGTGATAATGGTGGGTACAGTTTTAGGAGATGGAGAGATTGATAGAAGCAGATTTCCAAAAGGATTCATGTTTGGAACTGCTACCTCTTCCTATCAGGTTCGTTTCCCCATTGCATATGGCTCCATTTCAACACTTATTTTGTGGAATTTTGCAATTTTAAAGTTAACTTGGTGTTTGCAGGTGGAAGGTGCATATTTGGAATATGGGAAGGGTCTCAGCAATTGGGATGCTTTTACACACAATCACCCAGGTTTGTTCAGAGATATGTTAATTATTTCTACAGTTGATTCCTCCTTTTCTACTTCTCCATGACTGTGATTAATGATACAGGAAATATTCTCGACCGAAGCAATGGGGATGTAGCTGATGATCACTACCATCGTTACCTGGTATTTGTACATAACCGGGTGGTTGATGTTTTCCAATAATATAAATTTTTTAGGTTTTTTTGGAAAAATCTCTGTTTTCACAATATTTTGGATTATATTTAGTGATCTATTATTAGACCAAGTAAGATTATAGGGTCGGATTAAAAATTTCAAAAATATATTTTTGTTTAGAAAAGTCTTTTTCTTTATAAAAGAAATTGATTCTTAAATAATTGTTTTAATTAATCTTAATAAAATTATGATGCAATCTAGGATGATATTGATTTGATGTATTCTCTTGGAGTGGATTCTTATCGCTTCTCCATGTCATGGTCTCGAATTCTTCCAGGTACATACCATAATCTTATCTTGAAAATAATCGAAACTAAAGAATTGATATATGTTGTAAAAAATATGCTGATTGTCTAATTCAAGGCCTAATCACACTTTAAACCCTCCCTTTATAGAAGTGTCACAGATGGCTTGTTTAAGTATTCATTTGTGTATTTTGTTTTTGATAAAGCTGGAAGAGGAGCTGTCAACGAGGAGGGAATAAAGTTTTACAATAATCTTATCAACACACTGACGTCCAAAGGTATGTACGAGCTGTGACTAAAAGTATCCCTTAAAATCATACCCTTCACAACTATTTCATTATATTTATGATTGGTGCAGGATTAGAACCATTGGTGACCTTGAATCATTATGATTTGCCACAGCCTTTAGAGGATGAATATGGCGGTTGGTTAAGTCCCAATATCATGTAAATTAAAATCCTGTTCATGTCTTCCTTTTCTATAACAGTTTATTTTGTTTGTCCTAATACTAAAAACTGGGAGTTATGCAGACAGGATTTCCGAGCATTTGCAGAAGTTTGCTTTGCAGCTTTCGGCGACAGAGTGAAATACTGGGTGACATTCAATGAGCCAAATATATTTGTTCAGAGAGGTTTTCTAACTGGAGTTTATCCACCAGCTCGGTGTTCTTGGCCGTTTGGAAATTGCAGTGAGGGCAATTCAGAAACAGAACCCTACCTGGCTGCCCATAATGTTATATTATCACATGCAGCAGCAGTAGATATCTACAGAACAAAATATCAGGTTACAAGTTAAATTTGCTTTAAAGGTGTCCAATCTATAAGAGGCGAATCTGCTATTCCTAAATTAATATTCTGTTTGAGTATTAAATCATATGATGTTTGAGTAGAGGAGATCAGATCTGATCTTTTCATACAATTTATAGCTTAACAATAAGCATCTGTCACCAAAATTGCAGAGTAAGCATAAAGGGTCTATTGGTATTGTGATATCTTCTTCTTGGTACGAGCCTATGAGGGACATAAGAGATGACAGAGCTGCAGTGCACAGAGTGTTGGAATTCGACACGGCCTGGTAGGGAAAGCGTTATAAACGCATAGAATCATTTCCCACAATTCATGATATCGATCAATTTCATGATTTTTGAATTTAATTGTGTAACATTTTTTAACATCAATGTTTTGGATCATATTTCATAATCTATCATCAGAATGAGATTAAGGTACAATTGATTTGAATGGGTCATAATCAATATTGGGAACATTGAATGGGTCATAATCCATATTTCATATTTCATAATCAATTGTGGATTTTTCTTCAGCTCAATCTCATTCTAATAATGAATCATGGAATATGATTTGAAACATTGATGTTAAAAAATGTTAGAGAATCAAATCCAAAAATTGATGCACAAATTGAAGATAATTAAGAAACAAAACTTAGATAACTAAGAAAACATGTTTTCACAATCATTTATTAATTTCAACATTACAATTTACAGTTTGCAATTCTACAGTTAAGTTACAGTTTGTGGGCATGATTCAATAGGTTTCTAGACCCCATTGTCTATGGGGCTTATCCTCCTGAAATGTGCGAAATGTTAGGGTGGCGTCTGCCCACGTTTTCCAGGCAAATGCAGGAGAAAGTGAGAGGGTCTTATGATTTTATCGGCATCAACCATTACACTACATTGTACGTCAGGGATTGCCTCCTCTCGCCTTGTTTGAAAATAAGCAGTGAACCGAATGCTTTGGCCTATATAACTGGTAAGGTATACAGCTTATCTCCAAACCAAAACTTTCTTTGCGGACAAGTTTCTGATATATACAGCTTCATTTGCAGGTGAGAGAGATGGAATACCTATTGGCGAGCTGGTATGTCTGGCTTTTAACTTTCAATATATGAGAAATTCCTTCTCTTGCACAATACCCAGTTAACAGTAAGTGATTTACCATTTGAATGTTATTGCAGACGGGCATGGATGGGAACTATGTTGTGCCATATGGTATGGAAAGGATTGTCATGTACGTCAAACAAAGATATAACAACCCAGTTATAATCATCACAGAAAATGGTGAGTGACTGGATCTCCTTGATGGGTCTTTCATGGAAACAAGGGTTTGTTAACTACACATCCGGGATTCTAGATTCATGTTATTTTAAATATATTTTTTTTATGTTTTGACTTGTCTAAATGATTTAGAATGTGCTGTTTAAACCCGTCCACTGCTAAACTTTCTGCAAAAGCTGTTCTAATATATGAAAGTGCACAGTTATGTTGTCTTTAATAGGACTCTATATATTATAATGGCATACAAAGTGAAAAGCATCTTGAATATTGTAATTGAAATTTACAATCTATTGAAAGGATTGCATAATATGACAAACAATCAACAATCATCACTCATCTATCCATCAAGATATCAAGTAATCAAAATATCATACATGTATATTATATATATTTAATTTGTAGATTCTTTGATTTTTTGTAATGGCAATAGTAGTTAGTGGCTTACTACAATACCCATTATATGTTCCCATCTTAACTTTATGAAATCTTAGTGATTAGAAAGTAGTGAAAGTAGTGGACTGCTAACCTCTTTTCTTCTTGATTTATTTCTCCACAATAGATTTTCTAAGTTAGAAACCCTTTGTCAAGGGTGTCAAGGGTTTTTCAATATCCTCAAATACCACTATCATTTTTGGCTATACACTAGATTCCTTACAAAGGGTCTAGTGAGGTAAGGGGTGTTTTGACTACAATACATAGGTCTCAAAAATGTGTGTACAATTAGAACCTTTCACATATCTCTATGTATATTGAAAGACCCTCGAGAGTTATGAGAAGTCTCATTATTGTAAATAATTGACTATTTGAAATATCCAATGAACCAGATAGCAATTAGCGTTAGGAGGTTACTCTCATTATATTCTAGAGACACAATAGTGTGGCTATGGGATAGTTAAATGCTCCATAACTAGAGCTCTCAAATATTAGGATGATCCACTAGTTATGAATGTGCCAAGTATATAAGAGCCTAAAAAATAAACACACCTTATCCTAGCATTAGTATTTCCCCCCTCTTAGTACACAAATCTACACATTGATGATTAGAATAAAAAAAATTGAGCTCATCTAAATGAATCTAAGAAATCTTACTCCAATAATATTTAAAATTTAGATGATGGGTGATTCCATAATAGTGTGTCTCACTTTTTTCTTAAGTGAGATGCTTAAAATAATTATTTCAACATTTTCAATTTATGAATTACAAAGAATAAAGGATAAAAAATTAAACGGTGATATAAGATAATAAGTCATGGTATTTTCTATGTAGATTCAAGTTGTAATTAAAAAAAAATGGAATTATAAATTTCTCTCCTTTTTATTTTTATTTTTAAATAATTTTTTTCCTCTTATTTTTATTAAGTTACATTATTCCATATCATATAGCTTTTACTAAAAATAATAGCATTATATGGTTTCTTGGAATTGATTTAATTCCAATGTCTAGTTCACAAATAATTTTTGGTACTTTTTATATTAAATATTTACATTTTATTAGCCGCCTACTATCGCTACGTAAAAATAGGGCCTAATTCTTTTTTGTGTGTAAATTTCAAATTGCTAAGTTTGAGCTAGGAAGCCCCTCCCTCAAGACCAGTCTTGTTAATAGAATCCCAATTCAAAAGGCACTTCTCCTCCTATTCCAAAGATTCCCACTGAATCAGAACCTAAATCTGAGGCATCACGGTGCAGTATGTCTTGAGCCAAATCTTTGACCTAATACATTTGGATAGAAGTGACTGTGAGTTTTTGTGGTTTGCTTTGTTGGATCTTTTTGTGACCCAACTCTAGTATGTTAGGTTGGAGTACAACATGCCTCCAGTCTTTACCCTTTGTGCTTGGTGGTGTTTTTGTTGGACTTTTTGTTTCCTATTTTTTAATGTTGTAAGCTTTGTGGTTTGAGGTCATATAAAACCCATTTACCCACTTTATCAAAAACAAAAAAATTAGACCTATATTATTCCATAATACATTACTGTTAGCATATAATCAAAATCAAAATTTTCTTTTACCATGCAAATAATAACATATACATGGAGTATAGTGCATTTTTGAGATTTTAATACTATTGTTATTTTCCTAGTGTATTGATTAGAGGTCATTATTTTTTCATAATAGTCCCACATTCATTATAAATTTAAAAATATATAATACTAAAGAAAATATGATACATATTATAATATTTGAAAAGCTAATACTAAGGAATATATTACAAAGTGACATTTGCAAATGAATTTATTTAATCTTGTAAAAAGGTGAAGAAAATCACTATTCTATCAATATTTTGATAGGTGCAGAGTGGAATCCTTCAATAAAACATCATTTGATGAAACCTAGTCTAGACTCACATTAAAAAATATGTGATTTAAATAAAAACATTAATTTGTCCCACAAGTTGGACACACTATTATGGGATTAACTTGATAGTCTCTAGATTATTGTTTGAGTGCATATCATAACACTAGTTTCTAAATCCTACTTAATTTACTTAGTTGTAATGTCTAAGAGAGATTTATTCTAAATAAAGAATAATTTTCTAATTCTATCTAAAAAATTGTTAATGGAGTATATGTGTTGAATAAATATAGGCCATTTAGCCTATTTGAGAAATTATCACATTGTGATCTTCTCTTTGAGATGTTTGTTTTATAAACAAATTCAAGAACCCTTTTTGACTAGTTTGATCCATTTTCACATCATCTAGGAACCCACCATATTGCACTTGTCCTTTTGCATTTATCATTTTGACACATATAATTATTTATACATATAGTAACCACAATAGTCCACTATGGTTAGTGTTCACAATTACAATGCTGATCAAATCTTTTGTTATAATTAATCAATGGTGAATATATTCCACTAATTAAAATTTACTATAAAAGAATGTGTCCTCACACTTATGAATATGGATGATAAACTCACCAAGATAGATGACTAGACTCTAGGATGTGTGTTATTAATTATATTTATGAGGCCATTTCTATATATTTGTAATCTAGTGTACATTATAATCTAGTAAAACTTTTACATTAATATCTTTTCCATGCCAAAGTCTTGGTAGGTTAAAATGTGCACCTAAATTAGGATTTTAGAATTTTGATGGAAACAACCTTGTTAGCTATCTATTTAAATTAAAGTAGTAATTTAGATCTAGTTCATCATATTCCTGTGAGAAAATCTCTATTGAATATCTTTCTACCTAAAGAATAAATTTTTTTAATAATATCAATGATTGGAAAAAGATCTAACCTTTTCTCATATGGGTAGATACTTTTGAGGAGGTCCTCAACCACTATGTTCCAAGTGAGAATGAATGCTTCATAGGATCCTTCACTAAATTATGCAAAACACATATATTCTATGACTATCACACCTAGTAAATGATAAATTAGTTGATTAGGAAAGTGGCCTTCAAGACTTATTTAAATTTAAGATATTATATTAATGGTCTAAAGAGATGGGTTTTGGGCTAAACTACAAATCATGTCATATTTTAGAATGACTTGAAGTTATCTTTCATAGTTAAGGATAAGTTTTTAACTCAAAAATATATTTGTGATTCTCTCCTCAATCATTCAAGTAGAAGATAAATACCATAAATTGAGAAAACACGCCCACCACTAATCACATATTTCCCAATATGAATTATCTAAGAAAAATGCCTAGAAGATATGTTTTAATTTTGATCAATATTTCTCAAAAATAATATTGTTACAAAGAAAATTTGGGGTCACATACCAAAGTTTTGAGCCCCAGGCATTCTCTATGAGTTGGAGTTGTATTTATACCCCAATGAAAACAATAACAAAAAAATTAAAGTTTGAGTTATAACATGGTATCTATACTAATTCATGAATGTGAATTATAGATAAATACTTATTATATAGTACACAACATATTGCATGAATCATTCACAAGAATCTAATGTATATATATTATTATATCATTTGTATATTGTATCCTTCATTACATTCTCATTTTTTCCCTTTTACATCTTACATCCTATATATACATGTATATTTGGTTTGGAATGTGTCCCTTAAGAAATGCATATTTTCTTGTCACGTCTAGTTAGCCTTGTGCTTTGCATCATCTTTGTGGTGGTTTGTGATAATATCTAATTTGTTGTTTTGTACCTAGGTTCCACTACTTACCCTATCATCATTATCCCACCTTTCAATGTTATGTCTTATTCTCAAGACATGTGTATTCAATTACTTAGTGGGAAAAATATTCCTATATGAAACATAGAAAAATAGGTTCACCCAAATGGGGTCAATCAAATGGATGAACTAATTTTACTTGGAGGATTTTTCATTCAATTAAGAGGGATAAAATGCATAAATAACAATCAAAACTCAATTCTAACTATTATAGTAGCAATAAGGGAGGTTTTAAGATGCTGAAACAATGTGTACCTTGTTGAAAAAGTGTTGTTTGAGGGGTTGTTGAGGACTCATTCGCCAAAGGTGGTGAATTGGTTCAGTGAATGAGTCCCTGTTAGGGTTTTTGGAAACTAATTTATGGGTTATGTTCTTCAATGTCTACACTTCCAGCTCCTAGGTGACCAACTCTCGAAAGTCAAAAATTAATTATGTAGCTTTGTTTTAGTGATCTTGCAAGATAGATGACAATTTTGAAACTTTTTAATCTTGACAACCTTGCAAATTTTGTTCTCAACTTGATCTTCAACCTACAAACTTGTAATCACACATCAAAGAGGAGAAAAACTTGTTGATTTTTAGGGAATAGGGGTTTTCCTTAGTCAAACTATATTTAGGTAATTAAACCTTGTGATGAAATAATGAAATGAATATGAAACATGAAGTAATAATACAGCGGATGATGTCTCTTGGAGTGTAAATCAACAATCTATGGCATGGAAGTGGCCATGAAGAATGTAGATCTTGATGTTAGATTATGATGAAACAATGCTTAGCAGGATATTCAAGCTAACACATCAAAACAGTAGAAGCTCAACAACATGCATGATGCACTATGCCTTTGACATGATGATGTGACCTTGAATTGATAAATAAGGTATTCAATAATCTATATGGGCCACCTTTGAAATTCTTGAATGCTCTTGTGAAAGTGCTCTAATGATAACTTGAACTTGCTAGGATGTCTTAGGATGAATTAACCTTATATTTATACTTATCTTAAGATTTAATCCCAAAATTCAAATAACACAAGCCAACATGAGATCTAGGATTCAAAATCATTAAAATCCTACCACAAATAAGTTCAAAAAGGGGTTTCCTAGTTAAGGAGGACCCATTCACCACCTTGGGAGAATGGGTCCTAACACAGTTTTTTAGGACCAAGTTTTAGGGAGGTGAAATAATATGTAAAAAGGGCGTATCAAGACATAGTGAGGACCCATTTGCTAGGCGGAGAATGGGTCCCAAGTCACTATCCTAAGACTCAAACCTTGCCAAATAAAGTGTTATGCAACACTATTAATGAGTGTCAGGATACATCCTTCAGAAAATGCAATAGATAAGGCTTGGATAGGAATTTAAGGGGCCAATTAAGCTCTAATTAAACTCAATTAATTAAGAAAGCCCTAGATTAGTGTGAAAAAGTGAGAAAAAACTTTACAACACCCTAAGTAAGGCACAATTAAGTCCATTTTTTCATTAATTATTCATTCCCAAACTAAGCTTGAAAAAGGGTTACTTTCTTTGATGCCACATTCTGCCCCCACTTTAGTGAGAGTTTGTTCCCATGAAAAACTCACACTAAAGTAGACATTCAAGACACTTAAGTATGTAGCAATAAAAAAGATAGATAGCCATACCCTATCAAAGACCAAGAAAAAGGAAAAATAAAGGATCAAGCTTTGATCGTTCCAACATGATGTGGAACACAACTGTTTGTCTGAGAAAAAGGATCAATCTTCGATAGTCCAATGTGATGTGGAACTTATCTAAGTTGTTTATCCATAACATGCATGCTCACTCTGGGTATTGGAACCTCAAGTCGTCCACTAGGTGAGTTATCCCAATGAGGTGGCAAATAAGAGAATCATATTAGCCTCCCACACTATACCAAATTTATCCTCTTGACAACTTCGATAAGACACCACAATGCTATGCTTTTATGAATTATTTTGAATGTTATGTCTATAGGTTTATATTAAAGGGGATTTTTATTTGTTCATGTAAGGTCTTCTTGTTAGGGAACATTGTGCCTAATTTCTCCAAGAGAGGACAAGTCAAGAATATCAAATCGCCAGTTATGGGATGCCTCATTCACATCATGCCACTAAGAGAAATCATATGCTTAGAAATATCACACTCTTCGAGGACATCAAACCTATTGAAACTAGCATTGATGTGAGCAACTGATTAAAGTAGCCAATGTTTTATCCTGAGACATGAGAGCTTTCCTTAGGAAACCCTAGGCCAAGTCATATGTTTCTGAAATAAAGCTATGTCATGAAAGAGATTACCCCTAGAAATACAATGCTTTAAACCTAGAAGAAAAGTATGTCACATCAAGCCAACAGGCATGTCATCCATCCCAAACTTTCTCTTACTTATACATGGAAGGAGGAAATCAACCTATACAAAATAGACAATGACAAGTGGCATACAAGGACAAAGCTACCTAACCCCTCGCCCCCACTGAGTGTGGGACAAGGGCGAGTCAAGGATGGATGATGGTATGCCACACCTTGTGATAAGGAAATACTTTGCAATGAATGTAAAACATGCAATAGTGAATATCCTATGATCCTACAACTATTACATGGAAAGGAGAAGTAACTATTGTTATTGATTATTGTGGCAACGAAAAAAGTATCCCTTTTACTTTTCCTTGATTGTTTGGGACCTCCTTGTTAACTAAGCTTAACGATACCTTGATTTAGTGTTGTAATGTGTCTAACACATTCACATTAGTTCTTGGGCCCCTGTGAACTAATGAACATAAATGGTACCTTGCTAAAGTGTTGTGAAATGTTGTAACACACTTTCACACTTTTGTAAGGTTTTATTAATTAACTGAACCTAATAAATCTCTTTTCAACGTGTCCCATTCCTTAAATTTAAAGTGTTGTAAATTGTTTGTACACTTTCACACTTTAAGGGTTTTCATTAATAATGGGGCTTCTTTATGCTTTAATTGACCTTATTGTACATCCATAAGCCTCATTTAATGCATATTTTCTAGGATAATCCTGACACTAATCAACATCCAATCATAATTCAAGTGTTTTTAGGTTATGTGGCTAGATTTAGTGATCTAGGACTCATTAGCCACGATGGGAATATATGAAGGAGTCCCACCTGGTTTTAATCTAAACCTAGTTTCACACCTTTCTAATAATTATTTTTGAAGATGGTATACATAATTTATGCCTAATGGGACTCATTCACCTGTAGGAAATGAGTCTGTGTGTCCCAAAATCAAAATTAATTCAAATTTTTTGTGGATTTTGTCCTCTTAGATTTGATGTTAGCTTGTAGTGTTGTAATTTCAGGAGTTCTTACATAATTAAGTATAAATACAAGGTTCTTTCACTCGTTTTCACCTAAGACTTTTGTGAAAGCATTCATCATAACAAGTTTGAGTTCACAAGAGCATTCAAGTGTTTACAAGAGAATTCAAGGGTAGATTATCAAGCATTCTAGAGCATTATTCAAGCATCAAGTATCATGTCAAAGATTTCATGCATCATGTTTTTTTTTATCTAACAATTATGATGTAGGGTTTCATGATTCAAGGTAGCATTTAATTCAAGGTCTATCACATTCAAGCAAGATTCAAGATCTACATCCACTAGATCCATCTCATACATGTTTGCAACCACTTATTGCTAGGGTTTGGTGAATTGCAACATCATATATTTTTCATTCATCTTTCTCCATTCATATTTCATATTATTTCAAGGTTTGATTACCAAAATAGGGTTTGACCAAGGAAAACCTCAATCCACTAACAATTATTTTTTTCCCTCTCTTGAGTGTGTGATTTGTAGGTTTAGATTGAAGACACATTGAGGAGGAAGTTAGGAGAAAGATTTCAAAGTGCTTAAAGTTGTCAAAGTTGTCACCTTACATTGGAGATACTTGGAGGACTTCTACATGTTGCAAATTGGGGTTTTAGATTCAAAAATAATTTAAGAATCATAGAGAAGACCTTGAAGAATAGATTCAGACCTTAAAGTTTTAGAAATACATAACTAGACTAATTTTCCACTTCTAGCAAATGAGTCCTAGTTTACGTCAAAATTTAGATTTCTACAAATTTGGATACCCTTTTGCCAAATTCTTGTTTCTACATAGAAACCTAGATCTGGGACTAATTCAACCAGCTTGGTGTATGAGTCCCATTTAACATTAAAGTTAGAATTTCCAACATTTCAAGGCCTCATTCAATTCCCTTCAAACTCCCAAGTGCACACATTTCATCTTACAACTTGTTTTTTTTGTTTTATATGCATTTCTAGATCATTTAGTTAAAGATTGCATTGAATTACGGTTAAGCATTACATATTGCATTACACTTGTCTTTCCAAGTTCTAACTTGGTGGTGAACCCCTCATTAGTTTACATTCATCCCCTAGGACAAACCTATTGCAAGATTTCTTTTTCCATTGCATTGAGATCTCTAGGGTTATCCTTTGATGAAATAATTGGAAAATGGGTGTGCTCTATGTCCTAAGCCATATGATAGCATCCAACCCCATTTTTTGTTGTTTCATTTTGGTGAACCTATATTTAGAACATTACAGTTCTGATTTGGAGTGCATTATTATCCTAGATCTTGCTTGCATTAACATTGCATTAGGCTTTGCATTACAGTTAATTTGCATTCTAGGGTTTCAAAATTTTGCATTAGTGAAAGCTCATATAACTTGCATTTTTGCATCTCATATCATTGAAAATTATACAAAATCTACATTTGCAATTAGGATATAGATCATACAACATAAAAAGCATAAAAATCAAT
>VDFB02301122.1:0-29359 GCA_007258455.2 Sequoia sempervirens
AAACATTAAATATCATATAAATATAAGCATAAAAGTTCAAATTATTAAAAACTTCATAAAGTTAGTAAATTTCTATAAAATGAAGGGTATATTTTATATTAATCATATATTACATTATATTTTTATTGGTTAATTTTTAATATAAATATAATATATAATAAATATAATATTTTAAAATTAAATTTGCATTATATAAAATATTAAAAAATAAATTGACATTATAGAAATATAATTAATTATTTCTAAAAATGGATATTTTAGTTTTAACATTTGCCTAAGAACTAAAATTAAAACAAGTAAATAAAATTAAATAAATAAAAATACTCTTTAAATAATTTAAAAGATTAAAATTTATGTATTATATATAATAAATAAAACCGTAAAGATATTTGTACAATCCATATTAATTTTTATTTATTTCTTATATATAAAATAAAATTTAAAACATTATTAAAAAATAACTATTATAAAAAAAAAACATAAACTAATCTTCAATTATTAATCAATGAAATTAAATATAAAAAAATTACATCTTAAAAATAAAATTTATAAACACATTACAAGTTAAAATGAAATAGAAGAGATAAAAAAGCTGTAGATATGGAGACAAGAGGCTATCCGATTAAAAGCGACATGGAGACTGGGATGCCATGCCTTCTCCCCGAGCAGTAGTTAGCAACTTCTTGCGTACTTGAGGGATTTCTCAGAATATTTGTTACGTTTCACGTTACCCCGACTACTCCTTTTTTAATGATTTTTATATTTATTTTTGAAGTTTATTGATATTATTTTATTTTAGATTTAGTTTTCAAATATATGTATAATGTAAGAAACATATATAATAATTTTTTATATAAATATGATTATATTAATATATATTGTAAAATTATATATTTAAAATATATTTATAAATTTAGATTTTTTTTTTCTTTCTCTAATATATTTATATATCAGATTTATTACAATATATTATATATAATATTATGATATTATAATATAATATAATAATATAATATATTAAAATATATACTTAAAGAAAAAATATGTTATATTTAAAATAAAAATTATATATTAATATAATTATATTTATATAAAATATATTTTATAATTATATAATTTATAATATTATTATACTTAAAGAAAAATATATATTACACTTAAAATAAAAATTATATGTTAGATTTGTAATAAATATATTTAAACATCTAAAATAAAAATTATATATTAATATAATTATATTTATATAAAAAAATACTATATATATTTATAACATTATATTTTTAATATATAATATTACAAATTCCATAATATATTTATTAGAATAAACATAATATTCTAATAATATATAATATATAAAAATTATATTAAAATATATAATATAATATATTATATAATTATATAATTTATAATATTATTATATCAATTTATAATTTTTATTTTAGATGTTTAAATATAATTTTTTATTTTATTTTAACAATATAACATATATTTTTTTCTTTTAGATTCAATTACATGGTTAGGATTAAGATAAATTTTTAATGAAGTTAGGGTTAGATTTTAATCATAATATTAACTCTAAATGAACCCTAGATCTATCATAACCCTAGCTATAACCTTAACCTTAAATGAACCCTAGATCTAACATAACCCTAGCTATAACCTAACTGTAACCCTAACACTAATCCTCATCCTTATATTAGTAGTAATCCTAATACTAACATTAAATCCAACCCTAATTCTAATTCTACGTCTAACCCTAACCATAATGCTAATCTTGATTCTAACTCCAACCCTAACACTAACCCTAATTGTAATGATAACCCCAATTGTAATCCTAATTCTATTTCTAACCCTAACTTTAATCCTAATCCTAACCCTAACCCAAGCCCTAATTGTAACCCTAAACAATTTAAAGTCTTACACATTGCACCATGAATAAAAAAATCAAGGGTAGGAGAGCATAGGAGTTAAAAAGGGTAGTAAATAATATTTAATCACGAAAGAAATTGTAATTCTAACATATAATTTTTATTTTAAGTGTAATATATATTTTTCTTTAAGTATAATAATATTATAAATTATATAATTATATAATATATTTTATATAAATATAATTATATTAATATATAATTTTTATTTTAGATGTTTAAATATATTTATTACAAATCTAACATATAATTTTTATTTTAAATATAACATATTTTTTCTTTAAGTATATATTTTAATATATTATATTATAATATCATAATATTATATATAATATATTGTAATAAATCTGATATATAAATATATTAGAGAAAGAAAAAATAATCTAAATTTATAAATATATTTTAAATATATAATTTTACAATATATATTAATATAATTATATTTATATAAAAAAATATTATATATGTTTATTACATTATATTATACTTACAAAAAAACCAAATCTAAAATAAAAATAAAAATTATACAAACTTAAAAATAAATATAAAATCATTAAAAAAGAGTAGCTGGGGCACATAAAACAAAAAAATCTGAGAAATCCCTGCAGCACGGTTAGTTGCGCACGGCTGTCAGATTATGCAGAGGCATGACATTCGATGCCCCCATGTTGTTTTGGGGCTGGATAGCCTTTGCCACTTGAGCCTGGAGTGGATATGCTTTGAATTCCTCAACTGTTGTGTGGCTTAGGGCTATTGCCATGCTCATTACTTAATTGTTGAATAATGTTGACCATTATCTAATTTGCATCCAAGTACAGCTAGAAACAACTAACAAAATGAAGACACCTCACTTTTTGGTACACTTGTTAAAGCTTATTTTAACTATTCCAAATAGTATAAATCAAATTCGGTATTACCTTGACGTTTACATAATGAAGCCTAATTTTTGTCTTGATAAATCTTGGATAGAATTTTGGGTCATGGCCACATTCTAATACACCCCATTAAACCTAGGCCACCGTGAAATTTTTCATTGATAGAGAAGCATCATCGTTTTGCAACAAAACAAATCTGCATAATATACTTTTGGTTAAAAAATACAAGCTCATCATACAATGCTGTATAAGTTCATACCATACTGTAACTACTCAAAATGGGCTTTTCAATACCACAAAATCGTGCAAATCAATGGTAAAAACATTCTTATATTCATTAGAAATAAAGAACAGCCGTAGCATTATCGAAAATAAAATATTTACAGCAGCAGAATACAAAACAGAAAACTCTGCCATGTATAGAGAGTTGAAAAGGCTTGCATCTCAAATGCCATGTCACAGGTCAAAGATTTTCCAACCTCTTCCAAGTAATATGATACATAAATCATTCTTCGTATGTTTGGTATTAGATCTTTCAATAATATTTTATCCTCTGCTGAAGCCTTCCAATCCAACTGAAAGCATGTTGGAAATTATCCTAGAAATATAAAATTTGATGTCCCAGAACACCCGACCAATCTTTGTTGAATAAGATGTTCCTAGACACTTATGGATAACAGTCATCTATGTGAGCAAGAGCACGGACATGTGTGCCTGGTAACATCGATGCCAAGAAAGGCATCCTAGGATGATCCTTTGAAGATGCAAGACATCTAGGAAGGCTCTCTGTTAACCTTTGCATGGCTGAATTTACAACAGGAGCAGGTGGCATGTCATACCACCTAAGATAAATAGCAAGAAACATGCCAGGTTGAATACTATTCTGATTAGGTTCCACTCCAGAAGGCCATTTTCCATTGAGCAAATAATCAACAAGATCAATGTAACGATTATCTCCATCCATCCGCAAACAATGCCAATAATTAAGTACGTCTTCCACACGCTTTGCAAGAGTTGCAAGAAAAGTAGATTGAATGAGCTCACCACTGGCATTCTGTAGTTTACCACTAACCAGAGCTCCACTGTAAGCTACTGCCACCTGCATGAAAATTTGGGGTATGAGAACTTTTGTTGAAATCGATAGAGCAAGTCATAGGATTATAGAGACAAAGCAATGGGCATCTACTTAATGACCATGTGGAATATTAAGATGGTATTATTTCCATAAAAGGTAAAAGTACCTGCAGATTGGAAAGAGCTAAGGTGTCATTGCACATAATTCCTTTACTTGATGCATACTCAGCAAGCGAGCCAACTGTTGTGAAGAGGTATAGATATGTCTGGGATTGAAACAGAAAAATTTCAGCAACATCATAATTGGTTTCCAAATGGAGAAAACATTATAATGGGAGGTAGAAAGAGAAATTCTCTAAAAGATGCAATGATATGAAAGGCACCTGTAGAAGGGCTGGCCGATCTGTGCTGACACATTCAAAGAGAACTTGTACACAAAACTCTTGGAATTCATTTTCAGTCCTGCAAATTCAAGGATTCCATCTTACAATTATGATACCTCATAGATACAAATTTTGGCCATTTTTCCTCTACAATATTAAAATTTACTAGTCAAGTTATTGCAGTTATGTTTGTGTGATTATCATATAAAATCTTTACAAATCAAGCTT
The DNA here is from genome assembly GCA_007258455.2 of Sequoia sempervirens. Classification (NCBI taxonomy): domain Eukaryota; kingdom Viridiplantae; phylum Streptophyta; class Pinopsida; order Cupressales; family Cupressaceae; genus Sequoia; species Sequoia sempervirens. The sequence goes on from VDFB02301122.1 coordinate 4,489, forward strand.
CATTTAATTGATAATGTCTATTGAATTCTGATATATAAGAAGATTCTATCTAAAAGAAATGCAAGAGGATCCAATTTGAATGATTTGTATGTACTTCATCCTGTTTGATTTCATCCTATTTGCTCTTAGACTCTTCCTCTGTTTCATTTTCCTTTATGACTAATTCACACAGATATAAATTTAAAGAAGCCCTAGCCCAAACAAGGAAACTCAATAATCAGAAAAAAGAAACTGAAAAGCTAAGGGGTTATGTCAACAGCTTAGAAAGAGACCCATGGACAACTCAGAAACAAGCTGTAAAGTCATGGGAAGAGAAAATAGAAACAGACAGCATAAGTGAGAAAATAAAATGCTGCAGGTGATGGTTGTCGTATTTAATAGTTGACTAATGGCACTGAGAAAAGACAACATAAAACCAGTCTTAATTAGAAGATGAATATACCACTAGCTACATGCTTTATCACATCTCTCCCTTAGCTATTTTCCATAGATGCTGGTCTTTTAGGCAATGAACAACAAGTGAGATATGGCATATTTAAAAACAACTTCCACTCAGAGGTCGCAAGAGAAAAGGCACATGTTTATAAAAGCTAGAAAGCAAGTTATTGTTGATGAGCACACAATTATGGGGTGGGCAGGGAACGGGCTGAAGGGGGTGCGCAGGGAGGGCGGCGAATTAATATAATACAATATATTACTTTTTTCAACTTAACAATGACAATAACATCAATTACACAATATCAATAAGACGACGTACACAAGAACACACGATTTATGTGCAAACCCTTACGGGAGAAAACCAAGGCAAAATATTGTTTTTATACAAATCTCTTTTACAACCTTTGTAGACACCAACCTATAGGAGACACCAATCCCCTCTTATACAATTTGTGAGCACCAACCACTAGAGACACCAATCCCTGCTTGTAGAATTTCTAGGCACCAACCCACTGGAGACGCCAATACCCTCTTATAGAATTTGTAGGCACCAACCCACTAGAGACATCAATCCCCACAACTGAGCACCAACTCAGCAAGAGATGCCAATCTCTTTGATATGATGCACCAACCTCGTCAATATGGAGCACCAACCTCTCCAATATGAAGCACCAACCTCTTCAATAGAATCTTGTTTTCTTGAGAAAAAATCTTATTCATAGATAGCCTTAAATGATCTCCTTTTATATTCTCAAAATCTTCACACAAACATACATATATTCTCTTTCTTAAATATTCATACACAAATCTGCATATATTCTCTTTCTTAAATCTTCATACACAAATCTGTATATATTCTCTTTCTTGAATCTTCATACACAAATCTGCATATATTCTTCTTCTTAAATCTTCTTGTTCTTGAATGATATATCTTTGTGTCTCACACACTTCCCATCTTCACAAATCTGCTTGTATGATATTACATTTATTCCACTCCACACTACTCACAATCTACAATCACTATTTATATCTTATGCCTTCAATGAAAAGATGCGACTCTTTGAATAGAGACAACCTTCTAAAAGGATATGACTTCATATTAACCTCGATCACTGCCCTTTAACTTCTCCTTAATCACTGCCTTCATAAAATTAATTGCTGCCTTTTTTATAAGTAAATGTTGCCTTAATAATTTGAAACACCACTCACTAATCATTGCTGCTCCTCAAATTATATTTGCTACTCCATATTATAATCATATTCACTGCTCCATATGAATTGCTTATAATTCCTTGATCACTGCTCTTCTAAATCCACTATCGCTACCTTGTAGAGTATCATTATAATGATCATTGTTTTCTTCAACTTAATCAATGTTCATTAACTTCTAATACAATCGCTGCTCTTCTTTAAAATGTATTTGCTTCCTTCTTCAATACATATTATTTCATTCTTGAACAATCTCATATATATGTATATCTTGAAAAGATGATCAGCCAAGAATAAGTACAATATTTAGTTTATTTTTTTCTTTCATAACTATCAAAAGAACTCGGCCAGCTTTTAGTTAAACATGAATTTAATCTATAACTTCAAACAGGGGCAATAATATCATAAGGAAGGGTCGGCCTTCTTAACAGCAAATAACTTTTAACTTTAAACTTTATTTTAATCCTCTCAAACCTTAAGGGATCAGCCTCTAGGAATATTTCATCTGCCATCACTAAGGTAAAGTTGGCTATAACTGCAACCACATTGATATACATTTATAACTTTCAAAGGATCAATAATATTGACTAATGACTTGAACATTTTACAACCACGTGCATCATGTACCATTGGAGGCAAATATACATGTGATTTCATTCCTAGTATTACCATACAAGTTACCCCAAAGTGCTGTCATATGAGGATCGATTAGTGGCCTTTGGCCATTGCAATTTCTTCTTCTTGGATCAGCAAATTCTGTTGTAACATACATGACATCTTTATTGACATCAATGACAACAATCTTGTTCATTTTCTTTAACCTCAATGACAATATTCTAACAATCTCCCCCTTTCTCATTGATGACAACATAATTCTCCCCCTTTCTCTAACTTCCCCCCTTTGACATCAATGGCAAAGGGATGTTCATTATACTTTCATCCACAAATAGATCATGGGAAACATCCATTCATATTCTTTGTGGTCAATACTCACATCTACTGCAATAAGAATATACTTCTCTCCCTATCAGAGATTCTTTTATGCTCCTCCTTTCTCTACTACTCTATCCTTTTCTATATGAAACTTACTAGTAGATCTTTCTTTAAGTTGCCTTCTAAGTGCATGTCATCAAAAATATGGAACTGAAAGATAATGCGATGATTAGCTTCTCTTGAATTCAAACCTCTCCTTTATGAACTTAGTGATACCTCTTGTACAGCCTCAAACAGGGCACAAAAACTTTATTTGGTGATACACAATGCATTACTTTCACAAACTCTGACCTACTCTTTCTTAACTTTAACTTTAACTTTAAAAGAAATAACTTCATTTTAATCCTCTCAAACCTTAAGGGATCAGCCTCTAGGAATATTTACTTCAATCTGCCATCATTAAGGTAAAGTCGGCTATAACTGCGACCACATTGTTATACCATTTATAACTTCCAAATGATCAATAACATTGACTAAAGACTTGAACATTTTACGACCATGTGCATCATGTACTATGGGATGCAAATTTACTTGTGATCTCCATTCATAGTATTACCATACGAGCTACCTAGAAGTGCTGTCATATGAGGAACGATTAGTGGCCTTTGGCCATTGCAATTTCTTCTTCTTGGACCAACGAATTTTGTTGTAACATACATGACATCTTTATTGACATCAATGACAATAAACCAACAATCTCGAACAACGAATTCCTTTTTGACATCAATGGCAACAATCTTGTTCATTTTCTTTGACATCAATGACTATATTCTAACAATTGACATAGTGGACTGTGCATTCCTGTAGAATGGGTTTTATAGTACTACAGCTTTATGAGACACTGCTCTCTAGAAGATAGATTTTTTAGCACCTCTAAACTTATTTTATATAATACTAGAATTGACTTAGATAATTGACATTATATATACATCTAAATGGCAGTCCAACAATCATATACAAAACAACAATTATGCATCTACGTTTTCCAAATTAGTGTATTTCCCTAGTGGTTCTGGATACGAAATTTCTCGAAATCGGAATCCAAACCAAAATGCCTACAGATCCATGCAAAGTTCGGTTTATTTGCCGCCAAAATGAATCCATCAAAATCCTCTTGTACCTACACAATTCAAGCAATGACATGGCATTTCTAGACTGTTTCCGAACTGATTCCAAGTGGAGGTTTGACTCTTTTTCTAAAAACACCTTAAAATGAAGCATTTTGTGGACTCATTTGATGGCTTTCCTCATTTTTTCTTGCATGGGATGTGACACGAAGGACTTTTCCCAATCTCACAGTGAAATGAAAGACGTGTTTTATCTATTTACAAGTGGCCAACAGTCGATGATGATTTGGGTTCAATTTTTTTATGCATATCAATGTTCTTATTAAACACACATGTTTCATGTCATTTTTTACCTTGCCAAAATGAATCCATCAAAATCCTCTTGTACCTACACAATTCAAGCAATGACATGGCATTTCAAGACTGTTTCCGAACTGATTCCAAGTGGAGGTTTGACTCTTTTTCTAAAAACACCTTAAAATGAAGCATTTTGTGGACTCATTTGATGGCTTTCCTCATTTTTTCTTGCATGGGATGTGACACGAAGGACTTTTCCCAATCTCACAGTGAAATGAAAGACATGTTTTATCTATTTACAAGTGGCCAACAGTCGATGATGATTTGGGTTCAATTTTTTTTATGCATATCAATGTTCTTATTAAACACACATGTTTCATGTCATTTTTTACCTTGCTAGCTGCAACTCGAAACCAAGCAAACATGAAGATCAAAAACACAACTAACATAGTCAAAACTAGGGAAAACTTTACATTAAAAATCACAGTTAATATTTTGTTGGTACTACAATAAATATTTAATAAAAGAAGGGTAAAAATTTATTCAATCCAAAAGAAAGATAATAAAATCAATGCATGTCCCCACAACGAGGACCACCAAGAAAACCAACAAGACCAAATCAGCCCTAGCATAAACCAAACCATAACCCAAATCCAACCTAAGAACCATGAATATCCTCTTGAAGCAACAACTTCAACCTCTAGGAATAGTCCAAGGGAAGTTGCTCCCAATCATCAATCTGCCAAGTACCCCAATGCTCTGAAGCCCATTTTGCCAAACAATCTGCAGCCTTGTTCCACTCCCTAGGGATATGGACAAAGGTAACCAAATCCAAACAGGAACTAATTCGGTGAATTTTTCAAGCAACCGAATCCAACATCCAATTCGCCTCGTCCAAGGAACCCTTATTCAACATAGCCACCACAATCTACGAATCAAACTCACAAATGATCTTGCGCCATCCCAACACACAACTCTTTTCCAAAGCAAAAAGGATAGCTAAAGCCTCCATAAAGTTATTACTTTGGTAACCCAGAAAGCTGGAAAAGATAAAGATGGGAGACCCTTCATTGTCCCTGCCGACACCACCAACATCAGCATAACTGAGGTTTCCCCTAGAAGAACCATCAGTATTGATCTTCAAGACACCTACAGGAGGCGAATGCCATCTACCATCCCACTGAATCTTTGTAGTGTACTGACGCATGCCAACATAGCACAGCCTCCAAGAACACCTTCATCAACCAAACCTAGTGCTCACAACACCCCCACATCAACAGCCTCTTGAGGGATATCCACCTCACACCTGGCTTGAATAGTTTCTTGTATCATGCTATAGACCAATTGCCAAACTTGGAGAGGAGACATACTCACACCATTAAAGATTCTACGATTCCTCACCAACCAAATTTGCCATAAAATACAAGGGCCAATACCCCAAGCCACCTGAAGACAAAATGTCTTGGTAGGAGGCCTACCCAAAGTCCTCTAAAACTCAACAAAGGAAGAAGCATGCACACAAGACTACCTCAATACCTCCCACCAACAATGCCAAATAATCCTAGAGTCTTACATTGAAGCAATAAGTGCACCACTGATTCCACACTACCTCCCACCACCGATGCCAAACAAGCCCCTCTTTTGAAGATTATCCCAAGTGAGGCACCTATTACGAGCCACCACCCAAAGGAAAAAGTTGCATTTAAGCCAAGCAAACTTGTTCCACACATGCTTCCACCAAGGGACCTCCTCTCCACCATGCTTCTACCTATCAAGAACTTGATACCCAACAACAACCGAGAAAACTCCCTTGGGATTTGGACCCCAAGCCAATATATCATTAGTCTGCAAGGAGCTACAAGATCTGCTAGCCAAAATGCAGGCTAATTCAGCCCGATCCTCTTTTGATCCCCTAGGGGGTCAATCTCGAACATCCTTCCACCTGGCCAAGATTCTTAGCAACTTTAAAGTTTTCCACTCAAGTCCAACCCGCCTCAACAAAGGCAAAACAAATATTCTGCAAGTGTGAAAAAGAGGTCATAATTGTGGAGTGACCATCCCAAGAGTCAACCAAAAGAAAGCCTCAAACCCTCTATTACAAATCTAGAACAAACCCTGCTGCACAAGACTAGCTCCCCCTTTGAGAGTGTTCCAAATCATAGAACCTTTACCTTCCAAAGAGATTCTAGGCATCTCTTTCCAATCTATCCCCCACAAGTATTTTGAGGACAGGATCCTGGCCCAAGCTTGATCCTGGCTATTGCACCATCTCCAACACAACTTTGTCGCCAAAGCCTGTCCAATGAGGACAACATGCCGTAGTCCAAAACCACCAAACTACTTTGGCCTACAAACATTCTCCCAATTTACTAAACTTCACTTTGAGGAAGCAAGATTTCTAGCCCAAAGGAATTGTCTAGACAATGCTTCCAATTCCTTAATGAAACTAATTGGAGCAGTTTGAACCATACACCAATAAATTGTGAGAGCATGGACCATGGATTTTAAAAGCAAGACTCTCCCAACAAAGGACAACCATCTATACGTCCAATGACTAACCTGCTCCTGAAATTTATCGAGCACACCCTTCCAAGTATCTCTAGGCAAGGGACCAACAGAGAGAGGAATACCCAAGTACACAAAAGGAAGATTACCAATCTGAAATCTTAAGATTTGTGCAACTCTAGTTTGGATACATAGTGGAGTATTAAAGAAGAAACTAGAAGACTTATCTTCATTAATTTTCTGACCTAAAGCTACTAGATAAATATCTAGAGCACGTCTAAAGCTGGTCACCTCACATATTGTGGCAACGCCCATCAAAGCAATATCATCCACAAATTGTAAGTGGGATTGGGGGGGCCAACGCATTTCCCCAATTCCATCCTTGAATAATACCATGCCTCACATGGGCTTGCAGGATTCTCCTCGAGCCCTCAACCATAATAATAAATAGATAAGGAGAAAAGGGGTCCCCCTGTCTGAGACCCCTAGAAGCTCCAAAAAGAGAAGGTTCCCCATTAATCAGTACAACAAAGGAAGTCAACACAACATAGCTCATCACCCATTCAATCCATCCATCCCCAAATCCAAAAGCAGAGGGAATCTTACAAAGAAAATCCCATTTAACCCAATCATAAGCTTTGGACATATCCAACTTTATGAACATAGCCTTCTCCTTGGATCTCTCCATAGAATGAATAACTTCAGCAGCAATGACCACACCATCAAGGATTTGCCTCCCTAAAACAAAACCTCCTTGCTCTTTAGAGATGATCTTACTAAGCCACGACTTAAATCTCTTCGCCAATAAATTTGAAATAATCTTGTAAGCCACATTACATAGGGAATTGGTATAAACTAATCAAGAGAAGTAGCTCCCTCCCTTTTATGGATAAGTGCAAGGAAGGTCGAATTCAAAGATCTAAGCATCTACTTGCTAAACTGTGATTCCTACACCACAATCGACAAATCAAATTTGATAACCTCCCAAAACTCTTGAAAAGAATCAACTAGAAACCCATCAGGTCCTGGAGCCTTTCCTTTTTCCATTTTGAAGACAATCTCTTCCACCTCCTCCAATCAGATAGGCTTAAGCAACATCTCATTCGCCTCAGGGGGAATAATTGAGGTAATACAATCTAGGATAAGGGTTTCCTCCACAACCGCCACAGGCGATTCCTCCTTGAACAAAGAGGAGAAAAACCAAGTAGCTTCTTGCAAAATGTCCTTGAATGAAGATAATTATTGCCACTGGGGGGAAACCAAAGAAGAAATCAAGTTACCATGTCTTTTGGCTTTAACTGAGTTGTAGAAAAAAGCGGTATTCATGTCTCCCTCTTGCAACCAATCAATCCGAGCTTTTTGTTTCCAATAAATCTCTTCCCTTAGTTTCCATTCAACATACTCTCTCCTCGCATCCTCTTCCTCTCTAAGAGATTCCAAGGACATCCCATGTTCCCTATTTTGCCTAGTGATGGAGTCCAAACGCTTTTGGGCCCCCGATTTTGACCTGAAAATATTGTTGAAGCTCTGTCTATTCCATTTCTTAAGCTAGTATTTCCCAAACTAGAGTCTTTTAACAAAAGTATACATAGCAATACCATAAGCAAGCGAGTCCATCCTCCACCAATCCTTCATAAGATCCTGCAGAGAAGGCTCATGTAACCACATAAGCTGGAATTTAAAAGATGGGTTCTTAGCAATGTTCCTCCCACTAGCACAAAATTTGATGGGCCAATGTTCAAAACCCTTCCAATCCAAAATTTCCGAACTAGAAAGCCATTTGCTACCAATCCAAAAGCTAGAGACCAAAAATCTATCCAATCTCTCCAAGATAAAGTCCTCCCCACATCTTCTATTGGTCCATGTGAACACACCATTACTAGGCCTTACATCAACAAAACTCAACAAATCGATGTTTTCTCTGACAACTGCAATTGAGGGATCAAGTCTATCCACCCCACCCCTTTTTTCCTCTAGATTGGTAATATCACTAAAATCACCAACAATAATCCATGAAAGAAAAGGACCTAAGGAGTGCACAAACCTGATACAGGCCCAAAGTTGACACTTGCCAGGAAGCTCCGTTGGGGCATACACATTAGTAAGCAAAACTATTTCGCCAAACTCAAAGCTTGAAGCGACCATGCATAAGGAATTTCTACTAGGTATCCACCAAATAGGAGAGATCTTGTGCAAGTCCCAGAGGCAAGCAATCCATCCAGATCTACCATGCACCCCAATACACTGACATTGACCCCAACCCCCCACCTTGGAGGCCACATTAATCATACCATCCACAAACAACTTAGTCTCCTAAATAAACACAACATCAGGAGCATGTAATTTAATTAAATCTCGAACCTTTTGCCTAGGGGAGCCATTCACTCCCCGTGCATTCTATGATAAGACAATCATTGCTAAAGGTTAGAGAAGTGGGAATCAATGGTCCTGACTAACCCTAACTCCACCAAATTCTCCCCCATGACTTTAATTTTGTCCTGATCTTTCTTTCTACCCGCCTTCAAAGCCTTCTCTAAGCTTCCCTTTTTAAGCGTTTTTTGTTGCAGTCCCAAAGTAGGCAAAATTTTGTTACACTTACCAAGAACCAAAGCCGCAACCTCTGGTAATGGATCATGCAGAGTCAAGGCCAAACCGTCTCCCAGCTCCTTGTCCACCGGCAAAGTTACCTCACCTGGGCACAAGAAAGACTGATAAGCGTCCATACTAGAAGCCATACAACCATCCCCAACAATGTTGAGGTTAGCACTAAGATCCAATTGGTTCATTCCCCCATTATCCAACCTTGGATGCAGCCCACTAGAAAAGCCCACCTGTTGATCCAGGTCTTCCAGAGCGTCAAACTGGTTAAAAGAAACATCTGCTTGCCTGTCCTTCAAAGTTCTCTTCAAACCTCTACCCTAATTACGAAGCTTAACTGGAATAAAACCCTCCTTATCGGTTTCTCCCCCGAACAAAGACGCCTTCCCTTTATCCTTCGAAGGGGAGGGCAAGGTGGCATCATGGAAGACGAAGCACCCGCTTGCCCTCCAAAGGGGCTAAGTTTGGGACACTTCCTCTGCAGATAACCATAATCATGACGTATTTGACAATGAAAGGGAAGAGCTTCGTAATCCAATTGTTGGACCCAAGAAGTGGACCCAACATGAATCTCCATCAAATCTGATAATGGATTATTTAAATCAATCTCCACACAAATGCGAGCACATCAAATTACCTTTTTATCCATCATTTGCTACAAAGGACCAACCGGTTTGCCCAGAAGAACTACAATCATATGCATGACATCATTTCTCCAGAACTCCTGGGGAAGCCAAGAGAGTCTCACCCACACAGGAATCTTTGAAGGTAGTTCCTCAGCCCGATTAAACCCAACATGTCAAGCTTAATAAACAAACCCACTTGGTTATAGAAATAGGGACCTCCTTCAAAGGCCTTGTCTCGATCTGCCAAACAAGAGAAAACCACCATAAAATAATTGTTGGCCGCTTGCATAACCCCCATATCCCCTTCAAGATTCCAAGTTTTATGCGCCCACGACTCCAAGAATGGCAAGGATATCCATATACCCATGAATTTGCAAATTAAGGCATGACTACTTAAATAATTAACATCCTCAACTATCAAAAATCCAACTAGATAACTAAGACTAGACAAGTAGCACTCCTCTCCAAACAACCACTGGATTTCGAAACTCAAGGACCTCCACTCCGAGAAGCTCCTCCATCATTTAAGGTTTTTCTTAAAAAGTTTACCACATTTTCGAGCCTCGATGAGGATGGATCCACCCTCGAAGCCATTTCAGCAAACAACATTTTATTCAAAAGCCTCGAACCCGTACCTAGTGCCATAAGCAACAACCAAATCTTGCCAATTTAGAAAAACCACCACTCACCACCAACACAACCCCCACACAACAAAGCACCCCCACACCCAACACCACCAGCAACCTACACCCAACCCATGTGCACAAAAAGAAAAAACCTCCCTCCACAACTAACACCCCACCTTGCAACCAAAAACGAACCCCAAACAGCTTCAACAACACACGACAGATCACAAAAATCCCCAAAGAAGCAATGAACAGCATGCACAAGCATGCAATAGCATGCAACCGCGGCCAGTCAAAGGCCGCAACGTAGACTCAAACCCATGCCAACATCCAACATTGCTCCCGCCCCATTGTGTGCTTCATCAGGACTACAATAAATATGAAAAGCATTATTAAATATATATTTAATCTTTCATTTAAATATTATCAAGCTGTATTTCAAATATTTTGTTAAGCTATATGACTAAATTACAATAGTAAAACTAATACAATGTATTATAGGAATTACTAGTTTGTATTGTAAGTTGTTTGATTATTTTAATTTTAATTTATTTTTAATATTAATTTCATTTGTAATTGCCACAAAGAACAATAAATAATGTGCAATACATCAATTTTTATATAAATTTAAAGTTCATAAATATTAAATAATGCAAAATATAAATTTTATTTGCAATTTTGCATGAATAATAAAATTTAGACGTTTTGTAAATTGTTTGAATTTTGTTTGTTTTTCATCATTCAAACTTCTTTTCGCAAGCCTATTGCATGTAGATTTTTATGATGGCAGCCAATTCTAGTTCCATCAAAAAAACCCTCCTTCAAAATTGACTTGAATTCACCTTTGTGGAGACATGTAGAAATGGTAGAGCAAATTTCAGGTAGCAAGACATATGTTTGGATACGTAGCAAGTGTGATAAATAGTATACAAGTTCCTACAATCAAGTGAAAGGCCATTTGTGTGTCATTCTTTGATTCGGAATCAATGTGTCCAAGAAAACTTGATGCACCTATACCAACTTATAAAATTGTAGAATATATCAAAGAGCAAGAAGAAGCAAATGCAAGAGTTGTCAATAGAATGGAGCATCCTTTGAGGAGAGGATGGGGCTCCCAAAGGCCACTTACTTCTCCATCTCTAATTAATAGTGTCATCCTTGATATTGTAGAAAAAAGCCATCCATTTTTCAGTAGGAATGAAGACAAGACTAGTAATGTAAAAAGACGAAGGGACCATTGGAGAGGGCATTTAATAATGATGCTAGAGAAATTGTTGACCAAACCATTGCAAGATGCCTAGATGCAAATGGTTTGTCCTTCAATGTTGTTTGGTCATCGTATTGGCAATGGCATGATAAGAAAAGTAAATGAAGCTCCAAAAGGGTACACAAGCCCATGCTATGAGAAGGTGCATAGCACCTTGTGATGTCCCTCTAGATAGTTCTCGAACAGGTGTTAGCCCTTTATTGGACCCTTGTGGGCTAGCCAAATTGGTTAGAGGGTCACCGGGTACTTTCGGAGAGTTTGATCGCTTTGATTTCGAGCTCAAGACTGGTTCACAGCTTGCATTTCAGAGTCCACAGCCTTCACGACGTGAATATCGAGTTTTGAGCGAGTTATGGAATTTTAAGTGATTAAGTTAATTATTTAACTTAATGCCTTTTTTATTAAAGTCACATCGACTTTAATATATTTTATATCACTTAAAATGTTCAAAAGGAGATTTAATATTTTAATGACTTAAAATATTAAAAAGGTGCGCTCAAGTATTAAGTGGAAACTATTGAAAAAGACTTAATACAATATTAAAAGATTTTAATGATTGAAAAAGGCGTATTTTTCTTGAAATGCGTGCCATTTGGGTATAAAGCATTTCTCTGGCAATAGAAACTCATCTTTGACAATTTCACTTTGCCTTGTGCCATTTTTACTGTGCATTCTCCTGTGACCAGGGTTTGAACATTTTTCCATTGAGGAACGATAACTCTTCAGTGTTGAGTGCTTTTGAGGCTGTGAAAGATCAGCTGAATCAGTGCAGTTGAGAACTTCATTCAGAGGTTCTACAGGTTTCATTCAGAGAATTATTATTTGGATTTTTCAGTTCAAAGGAGGGTTTCATCATCTTGAGGCGTCCTCACCAGCATTTCTCAGCTTTCATCTTTGTTTCTTCTGTGAATAGCTTGGGCCGTACTTTTGCCTTGGTTTTTGTGCTTCTCTGGAAAAGGCGTGTGAAGGGAATTAGAGAAACGCCTCCCTTTTGTGTAATTTTTGGCTTCTATCATTGGCGCCTAGCAGTTTCAGAGGATTGTATCCAGTTTCGTGGCAGGAGAAATCACATCTGGAGATTTGGCGTGCATATATGCTTGATTTCACCATTTTCGGCTGTCAAACTGGCAACTTCTTTATTTAAATAATTTGGAGCTTTTCTGGTATGTGTATCATTTGCATTCTATTTGTCTCAATAAAATAATGCAATATACACTCTCTTTCTGAAGCAAATAGTGTTAACTTTCATTTTATGAGCAAATATGATGTGCGCCCCTTCTCTTCTGTCTATTAAACATTCTCTAAAAAAATTAAATAACACATAAAGACTTAAGAAAATAAGGGTTTTGAGTTGAGAGCAGGCTCATCACAACCTTATTGTCAAAGGAGATCAAACACAGAGAAACTTTATTAGCTCCCATTAAGGCCTCATGGAAAGAAACAATTGTGTCTATCATTTCTAATGGATGGAAGAATACAAAAAATAGGTCGTGAATCAATGTGATTGCAGTGTGCCATAAAGGAGTAATGTTTCTAAAAGTCGTGGATTGTGAGGGGCGAGTAAAGGATGCCCAATTTATTACTGACATCTTTATATGGTGCATTCATGAAGTGAGCCCTCAAAATGTTGTCCAAATTATAACGGACAATGCAAAGAATTGCAAAGCAACTAGTACATTAGTTGAGACACAGTTCTCACATATATTTTGGACACTTGGTGTTGTGCACTCACTCAGCCTCATGCTACAAAAGTTGGGTACGAAAATAGATTGGATCAAGTAAATCTACTATGTTGAGGTTGAAGAGATATAAATGTTCATTACAAACCACCACATGTTGCATGCTATTTTTAGATCATTTTTGTGACTAGAGCTACTAAAGTCAATTCAAACAATGCAATTTTTTAATTTTATGTTTTACTGTAATAATTTATTTCAAATTAAAAATTATGTATACATTCTTCTTTGTTTTTAAATTTTATTTTTTTTATTTTCAAGTAGGTTACTGAGATTAGATTTGCATCCAACAAAATTCTCTTGAGACAACTTGAGAAGGTGCCAGAGGCACTTTCTAGTATGGTCATCAGCCAATCGCGGTCCATGTGGAGGCAATCCAACATTGAGAGGGCAACAAATGTAAATAAAGTGATTCTAGATGATACTTGGTTGAATTATGTGGAGTATCTTCTTAGTTTCACCAAGTCCATCATGAGTATGATCCACATTACTAACATGGATAAGCCATGCTCGAGAGAAGTTCATGATGGCATCAACTCGATGATTGAGAAGATGGAATCCATCATAAATGCAAAAGAGCAAGATCCTAAAGAAACCTTCTTCAAAGAGGTGCAATCAATTTGTATTGAACAGTGGAACAAAATGACCACCCCACTCCATCTTTCCTTCGCACTGACTCCCAAATATTACACCAAAGAGATCCTTGCTATGCCAACAAGGATGCCACCATATCATGATGCAGAAGTCTACAAAGGGTTTAGGAAGGCTCTTACTAAACTTTTCCTTGGTCCTGATGTCCTGATATGAAAGATGCAGTTACAAGTGAGTTTGCTGATTTTGCAGCCTCCACTTATCAAAGTGTTTCTATTCTCTGTGACAAGTATAGGAAAGATGCTCATTCTTGGTGGTACTCAATGGCCACAAATTGCCACACCTCCAAGTTCTTGTAATCAAAATTTTATTGCACATTCATGAATTTTTACCCTCTCTAAATTTGGATTTATTATTTAACAATTAATATTTTCAGATTTGAAAATTGATTTACAATTTATTAATTTAACAACTCTAATGAGAGCTCCTTTTACTTCAATAGGTTGCTAGTTCTCCTTCAGCTGAATGGAATTGGAGTCCATACACCTTCATCCACTCAGTGGAGCACAACAAACTAGCATCAAATAAAGTAGAGGAGCTAGTTTGCATGCATTCCAACTTGCATCTTCTTACTCACAAAAATGGTGAGTACAACTGTACAAGGAAGGGGTAACAAAGATGTGGGATGTAAAACCCGAACAAACTGACTTAAGATCTTTCTTTTGCTGCACGATCTTCAATTTTGAGTTAAGTAGCAACTTAGTTATGCATACACACACACACACATAAAATCTGTCATTCCAGTGTATCGTACCAAACCAATACCAGCAACTTAGTTATGCATCTAACTCTAGTCTTTAGGGTAAGCTTAAAAAAGAAAAGTTAGAGTGGGACTGGATGGCTAGTTTCACAAACCTTTTTAGAGTATATACAAGTATTTTAATGCAAGAAAATTGATACATAACATCAGATCATCAGGCCCCACAAGCTCTCCAGGGTTCAGAATGTTTGTTTGCTGTGCGCGCATGTATATATACAAATTAATGGGTGAATGAGGACTTATTTTGTGGATATAATCTTTTCAATAGTCTTAATATTTTTTAACAGTAAATTCATAGCATTTTCTTAAATCTGTGAATTAAGAATCTTTCTATGTCTATCTGAATTTGCAGGAAGGGAGAACAGGAGAACATACAGAAGCGTTTCATGAACAGCAAAAAAGCTTCTCAAATTTTGGGGGCCCCCAAATGGAGGCAAATTATATCCATAAAGGTAAAGTTTTGGCTAGTTACCTTGGGCAGACATGAAACATGAAATTTTACTGGGAGTTTATTAAGCTATACATTCAAAATTTTATCAAATGTTTACCTTTTGTAATACAGGTATGAAGGTATGTTTAAACTCATGAAACAATCAAGTTGTATTTCTGTTTTACTCCAAGTCTAGAATGGGTACAATGTACTTAATAAGAGCATAGCATAAGCACATGGCAAATGTTTTCTAATTTATGAACACAATAAGACGAAACAATATTGAAAAATCCATTAACATCCAAAACTATATGATGACCATTTAATCATAAAGAAAAGGTATTTAGAAAATGAAATGCTATGTAGTCTTAGATTTTTATACACTTCATAAGAGCACTCAAGTTACCTATTTTTCCAAGTGACATCACAGCAGAGTTGTGCAAATGCCTGTAGACTTGGATCAGCTGAAAATGTACTAACTAACTGATCAACCTTCGAAATTGCAGATCCAAAATTTTTGCTTATGCTTGTACCAGTACCTAATCCTTTGCTTCTGTCAGATACCTGATTGATAAAATATCATTTGAAAATTTTAAGTCTATAGAAAAGTTGTGTTTGTGCTAAACTGCTCTCTGCTGCTTGAGTTTTATCCCTTTCCATTTACAACTGCTTTAAGCATAGAAACTTAAATCTAATATCTCAACCTGACTCTACAGGGAAAACTGGAGTAATGAGAAACAAGACCATTGAGTTAAAGGAAAAAGTCTACCTTTTACAAGGTCACATATATTAACAGTGTAGTACATACTGAAAGCCTAACCTTGTGCATCACACGAGACAGCAAAGACTGGCACCCTGTTGGATCATCAGCATATGAACAAACTCCAACTTTGCGTTTGACATAGAGTACACCTCCACTGAATGGGTCATCTTTATCCATTTGTCCCCACCATGGATCATCTGTGCAGACAACTCAGAAAGAAAAAAATTAAAAAAAAGAAAGAAAGCACACAATAAAGAACATTCATGTTATGCAAATTATAAAGTTTTCTTTGCTCAGTTCTGTTTCTATAGACAGGAGAATAGCTTGTTAGCAGTTTCTTGGAAATGGGATATTACCAGTAGGAGAAAGCTGAATGTCTTGAGGCCAATACCGAGGTCCACAAACTTGCACTCGCTTTAACTGTCAAAGATATTTGCCAAAAACCTTAGTTATTATATAGATATGAGGATTGCTAAAAGCCTAAAACAATAGAATAATTGCACTAGATGATTTTTTCCGAGAAATGAAACCAAAAGAGAAGGAACCAAAGAACTCACAATTGAACGTTCAGGCAAAGTACAAGGAGTCACTTGGGAATATGTTGTTTCTAAATGGTTGGTTGTTTCCCGGATTGTTATCTCCAAGGGGATATATACATCTCGACCAGTATCCACATCAACTGCTTGAACATAACGTGCTTCTGTAGCCAGGACATAGAGATGGCGGAAAGCCTACAATATATGCTATTAATCTAGGATGAGCATTAGTTAAGATTGACCATATTTGAAAATTTAAGGACAATTTGAAAATTCACCTGAAGATGTGTGTTGTTATCATTTGGCTTTGTTGGAAAAACAGGATACAAGGAAATCAGCAATGCAGCAATAGCACCCCTGTTAGTCGAAAATGTACACCTCCCTCCTCCAAGAAACAGGAAACCAATTGCCATACTAACCTGCAGTGAACTCTTACCAGTTAAAATAGCTTTACTACTATTGCAATGTCTGAAATTTGAATATTCACAAGATCATTAGTTTTTAAGCAATTAAAACAATCAAACATTATTCAATAATAATGGAATAGAAATTGGGTTTATAAAGAAAGGTGAAGAAGAAGGCTGTAGACTTTTTCAGAGACATGAAATTAACCAAGGGAACACATGAATACAAAATGCAATAATAATATACACTTTATAATTTTACAATATGTTCCATTCAAAAACTGAAAAAAGAGAAAGGGTAAAGGAGAAAAATTATTCCAAATTGATTGCAACTAAAGATCATCAATTGAAATTTACAATACTCCACATAGAATAAAACCATATAGAGACAACAATAGCTGTGATCATAACTATTTAAAAGGTGCCAATGAACTTAAGATTTTCCTAAGTTTTAACTTTAATTTAAGATCTAAGACAACTGAACTCAAACTAAACTCAAGGTATTTGCAGGTATCATAAGAACACACGTTAAAAATCCTATGTTCCACGGTGTTTTGGGGACGGGGACAGGGGGAAAGCAGGGGAAGCGTTTCAGGGACGGCAGGGGGGCCGGCGATCTAGAAGTTTTCAATATATATATATATGTATGAATTTTTAAAAATATATTATATAGAGAGAGAGAAAGAGAGCAATTTGGAATATCAAAGATGTGCAACAATATCAATATGACAATATGTGCATAGATAAAGAGTATAACAGCAGTATAATAGTGATATTTTATTTTCTCCTGGTCGTTTCTGCGTGTTTACCCTACCCATGTGTGCATTGCAAAGTAAAAAAAAAAAATTGTATAAAACTTTAAAGTTAAATGTCTTCATTTCAATTTTAGGTTGAACGACTAAAGTAAATATAATAATATTTTATTATTTAGTCAATGCCATTCAAATGGGGATAAAACATTTTTATCAAATATAATGATTTCATTATAAAAAAATTAATATTTAATACTTCATTATTTAATATTTAAAATTTAATATTTGATGGAACATTTAATATTTATCAATTATCAAGCAATTTTTATTTAATTTGACAATAAAATTAAATAGTTTGTTTAAAAATTAAATGTTTTATCAAATATAATGAAATATTTAATATTTAAGATTTATCAAACAATTTTTATTTAATGAACATTTAATATTTATCAAGCAATTCTTATTTAATTTGACAATAAAATTAAATAGTTTGTTTAAAATTAAATGTTTTATCAAATATAATGAAATATTTAATATTTATCTAGCATTTTATTTTTAATTTGCCAAAACCAAAACATTTTTACTTTGATGAAAATACCTGGGCATCCCCCGATATAGTTGGGACTCTAGCCGCCCTCACAAGCTTTGGGATGCCTAGGCGCCCCTTTATTTTCCAACCCCTCTTTTGGGATGTGTTTCCTGCCATTTCCTTTTTGAAAATCGTGGGGATGCTCAGGGCCCCCATCCCCGCCACTGTAACACAGCTTTTTGTGGAATGGGTTATGAACATATATCAATATGAGCAAAGCTATTTTAAGTTAAAATAGCTTTGCTCATATTGATATATGTTCATAACCCATTCCACAAAAAGTTCTTATTCATTTCAAAAAAACAATACTTTGTTTCACAATCTAATTTAAGAGCTGCTGAAAAATAATGTAAGAAACTGCTTTCTGAATACAATAAGTTTCTAACCCCCTTATTAGTACATGCACAGATACACATCACATGCATGCACATGTACAACACACACTAGCACACCACATGCATGAGCATGCACATGCAGGTACATGCAAGTGCGCAAACACACACACAATTTCAATAGCCCAAGCAAATTAGGCTGTCTTCTCAAAGTCACTAGGTTTTACTCCTTTCAAATGTCCTGTGAAAAAATATTACTTGTAAGAAAATAATTTGTTAATTTATTAAAGCACGAGTTAAAATCCCAAGACAATTTCAAATATGTTATCCATACTTCAATACAAACATCAAGTTATCAAAAAAGATAAAATAATCCCAGCCATATTTCCAAATGGCACAATTTTTCAAATGTTTCCTAGAACGAAATTTAGAAGTACACATGATAATAGATATTTCACAAGCACAGTTCATTTCAATATAGATTCAAACATATTTAATCCCTAAGATAAAGATTCAAATAGTCATTGAGAAGATTGATCATACAGCCATGTGGTTTCCATATTTGGTATGCCCATGAAGATCAATTCGGCTACGAAGATATCGCAGCAGTTTAAATGTCCCTAAGTGCCCAGTGCCAGCCATAACCTGATCAAGGACACAGAGGAATTGAATTAGACATTGAAATAGAAAGCAATTTATCTGTTCCATCAAGTAAGACTAAGCCTTTTACTTAAGGACAAGAAAGGTATTTGTGCCAGAAATTATTTCCATTACTATTCCTAAGTATGCCATAGTAAAAGACCCACGCTACACTAAGGATAATCAATCACCATGGCCAGGGTAATAAATGATGAAACAATTTTCTATAGCACAAGTTCAGTAACATAGAACATAGTATTGAAAATGCAGCATCTTCCCATACAAGATTTATAACAATAAACAAAAACAGTGTTTATAACTCTTTGCTTTACATGTTTTCCCTACTGTTGGGAAGACTTTCGAAGATTTAATGGAATATGAAATTATGTAACATTTTCCAGATTGACTCTTGAAAACAGATATCATGTTGGTCCATGTAGTTTACAAACAAAAGCACAGCCAAGCAAATCTAAACCTGAAATGGATATTTGTGATGCAAAACCATTAAAAATCTTGATAAAAGCCAAATTCCCTTACCAGAGAAAGGGAAAGAATTGTGACACTAAGACATGTCTCTAAAGTTGCTCGATCAACATATTTTGAGAGGCCTTTTGGATGTCTAGCTATACTCGATGCTGCAACAGGTTTAATCTGAAAGATCCATGCAAACAAATCAGGATGGAGTCATAGCAAAGAACGCGCTTAATTGCACCATCAAATAAGATTCATGTAAAAAATGCACCACCTCATTCAGAAAATATATGGAATAAGAATACAACAACTCCTGAGCATCTGCATTTGCTGTGCCTGCATACCTCAACCCTGTGACAGAATGAAAATATTGCACTTATAATCGAGGCCACAAACTATTCCCATGTATACAATGTAACAAGACAATTCAAACTATGGTAATACCTGTAAAGCATAATAAAAAAAGACTTTATCATCCCAACTTTCACTTCAAGGAAAAATTAATGAGACAGCACTCTAGAATTCTATATTTGATCCATAGCATGCAGAGCATCAAAACCAACGATATAGACCACCCAAATGAAATAGCTAGCCACCTTTTGTCTTGATGCAAATATTTTATTAAATAGAAGCTGAGTTAATGGTTCAGCCCATTAGACCTACTGATTCAAGTTCGATTTGGCCCAAATACGGATCTGGGTTCGGTACATAGGGGGGTCCGTCCAAGGTACTGTTAAAGACTTGCGGGCTCATCCAAGCCAAACCAAAACAAACGTAGGCCAATTTGATGCCTAGCCAATCTTGTCACGACAAACCTGTCATTGTTTTGGGATTTGTTTTTCTATTTTGGCATTTGACTTTGACTATATGCCTAAAAACACCCTCCTAACCTCAAAACATGAATTCCAAGACATTTTAATGACAAAAACAAAGTGATTTCTCTCATTGTGAATGCTAAACAAAAAATCATTCATCCTTGCTGAACTTTCATTCTTGCTTGCCATTGCATGAATAGAGTTGAAGATTGATCAATGAAGGTTACAAAATGGTTGGTTTGCTCCTACACATGTGCAAGAATCCTTTTTTTGCCAAGGAGATCATAGAGGAAGATTTTTGCAAAAGACGTAAGTTTTTTTTCATGTTTTTGGGTTTTTTCCCCTACATTTCTTATTATACAAACGAACGCTCTTTGTTTGTCTTGAAATTCTTGTTTTGTCTCCATTCTAATATGAATCTATGGCATATGCTTTTTATTTTTAATTTAAGTAGTCGGGTTTGCCTCCTACCAGGTCCAATCCGAGTTCAGTTCGTACTAGATCTGGGTTCCAGTTCGGTTCCTATGCAGGTTCTTGCTTAGAGGGCCCGGTTCGCACCCAAGACGCACCCGGACACACAGTGATGGGTTTTTCATTTTAAAAAAATATAAAACAAAGAAATAAAAAAAAAAAAAATTGTTTTTGCTTTGACTTTGACCTATGCCCTCCTCAACTCTATAAAAGACCTCTAAAACACATAAAACACCAAAAAAACTTTATTTTGTTCATTTCTCTTGCAAACAGCAACTTTCATTTCAAGAAGTTGAGCATTCATTTTTGCTTGTTGGATCAATAAAGGGAGTTGAAGATTGACCTTCGAAGCTTCTACAACGATTGCATTGTCATTCCTACACATTTACAAGTGTTCATTGGCTGCATGTGCACACTATTAGTGCAAGTGACAGTGGCACTAGCACTACTTGTGGTTCATCTAATGTTCCTACATCATCTAACATCAATGATGACGATGATATTGATGATTAAAAGTGTTGAACTTGATAAAATTTTGTTTTCATTTATTTTGAATACATTGTTTATTGAATTTGTTGCCATAGGGATTACAATGGCAACCAATTCTAGCTCTGTGGGCCAATCCCACTTCAAAACAAACCCAAACTCTCCCCTTTGAAAATATGTTGATATGGTACAACAGTTGTAATGTCCCTTTCTAATGATTTCATAAACTCTGTAGTTGGTTTGTGTTTCCATTTATGCAATATTTGAACAAACTAGACAGCAATAATTAAACCAAATATCGATCAGCAATAATATATGCCAATATTAATTATTGGAATCCTTTTAAGACTTCAAATGATAAAAATATGGCAGTGTTCTAAAAACTAACATAATGTTCATACAAAATACAACCAAAAACTCTCACTTGTGTTGCACAACAAAGACCAAATATTATTAATGAACCCTACAAATTTTGACGTTCCTAGCTAGGCTAGGGTTAGGGACTTGCCACTTTCTGATAACCAAGAACCTGTGAGGGTGAGATGAGAGCATACTGTTAACACACACAAGGGATCAACTTATGTATCTTCTAGAATATGACAATGAGCAGAATCTTTATCCAATGTAATTACAACAATAGGCTGGTCATAGGATGTTGCTTATTATGAAATGTCTGATGCAAGTAGCAGTGAGATTATGCAACAACTAATTAACCACTTAACATAGAATTCTGCCACTAATCATGGCAGAATATGAATGCATGCAAAGTGCTATCATAAATGCATGTACAGGACTGCTGCAATACTAAAAACCCCAACACCAATGTTAATATATTTATTGACACCAATACTTAACGCCTTCCAGCTATTACAATTATATTTGTTGCTACACATAAAAATGCAAAGTTTTGATTGAAAACCTAACACATAATGCTGAATACATTCATTGCTGTTATAATGTTATAATTGCACCTCACATAATAATATTTTATTAAAAATCTCAACACACATTTGATTGACATGATAGAATTAGCAAACTCCTTTACTAACATCACTTATTATAATGAAGTGGTGTTGTACCCAAACCAAATTTTTTGCTTCACTAAAGCATTTTGCTAAATATAGTCTTAACCTTGTTAAAGTGATGTCAAATTATAATTTTTGGGCAAGTCAAGTATGGAGCTTATGTCAGTTTCATGTCAGTCTGATAATGAAGAGTTTTGAAAAAAGTGAAAATCTGACGGAAAATCATCAAATTTTTCTAACTCTGGAGAGGGGAGCACCTTTTGAAAAAGGCGCCCTATCTTTTAGGGGATCAAATCCTATTTTAAGGGTTTATCACTTCCAAGAACATTTGTCTGGGATCTCACCAGTTTCGCAATCAGCTATCAAGCCTGTCAACCGGACGCGATTAGCTCAAGTTACGGGAGATACAGCGGAAAATGAGAGAAACAAGAAAATGACTAACACTACAAGCAAAAGCGCGCCTCTAAGCCAAGGGCACCCATCTTTTTGAGGCTCCAAATGAAGGATTCAGATCAAATGATACCTTTGAGGTTTGTTTCTCGCTCAGTCCAGCTTCGCATTGCACCCTTCAGCACGTCAATCAGAGTTGCTGAAAAGTCGGGACGAGGAGGCGAACGCAGGGTTGAATCTTGATTTTGAGGTTATCTCTGAAAGCGAAAGAGCACATTTTCAAAAAGGCGCTTGAACTTTTGAGGCCCTTCTTAATGCCTTGGTTTGGTGATCCTTTATATTCAGTTTGTTCGTGTTATCTCCAGCTATCCGTTGCATGTCTCCATCAGATCAGAAGATAACTCAGCAGCTTGCAGCCGGAGTTTTAGTAATATTTCGGCCAGTTTGGAAAATAGCTATCTCTGGGATAAAAAGAGCACATTTTTCAAAAGGCGCCCTTGATTTTCAACCCCCAAATCATGTTTTCAGAGGAAGTGCTCTCTTGAAGTTGTTGTGTGGAATGAAGCCAGCTCCGCAGTGAGCCAATTATCCAATCCTGAAACTTTGTCAAACAGAAGTTATGGAGGATTCGGTTTTCCCTTCGTACGAAATGAAGATGGAGGAAATTTGGAGGAAATTTGAGGAAATTTGCATTAAGTCCGAGAAAAAGCCTGCAAGGGTAATTTTGGATTCTGGAACCTCGATCTCTGGTAGTCTTAAAATTTCAAGGAGTGTTTTGATCAATTTTTGTCCTACTCTAAAATGCAATTGTCAACCAGTCAATCGGCGAGGTCAGTCAATCAGTGTCAGGGATTGAACAAAGGCTCCAGAGAGGTTTAAAATCCAGTTTTTATGAAAATGGTTAAGTCTAAAGAAAAACGCCAAAAGTCAAAGTTGATTTTTTCAAACTCAAAATCACATGTGCGCCCTAAAAAGAGGAATTTTAAATATTATTTCAATATTTGAATTTTGAATTTCAGTTGAAGTAAATGATTTTTGGGTTGTCATCTTCAGTTGACAATTTTGCATGTCAGGTGTTTTTTCAATTTTGCATGTTGAGTTAACTGATTTGCATGTCCAGTTAACTGGTTTGCATGTTGAGTTATTATTTTGCATGTTCGCTTAACTGAAGCGCATGTCAAGACTTAACTGAAGCTTTAATGCATGGCGCATGTCAAGATTTATTTCAAAGTATCAAGGGAAGGCGCTTTATTTAGGATTTTTAACTGAAGTCCTAAAGGATGGCATTTTACTTAGGATTTTTAATTGAAGTTTTAATGCAAGGCGCTTTATTTGGGATTTTTCAATTGAAGTCTTGAAGATGGTGATTTATTTTATGTCAAATATTAAAGCATGGCGCTTTATTTAGGGCATATTGATCATCAGTTAACTGTTTTGAGAGCCAATCAAAGGCTAGGCATGGATTTTTTTCATAAGCCAAGCGCCATTTTTAGGATTTGCATGCATTTACCACGCTTTTGATGAGAAAGCCTATTTATTCAAACTTAGGCGTCCATTATTCTTCATCCCAAGCAAAGAGAAATACGTCTTTCTTGAGCAAACAAGGCTTTGAAGGTGCTACAGGTGTCAGATTTCAGTGTTCTTCATAGCAGCAAATCTAGTTTGTTCAGAGGAAGGATATTCCAGAGTTCATTTTTCATTTGCATGCAGGTTTCATCAAGTTCCAGTCAAGCATAGGCGATTTTCTACAGAAGCAGAATAAACGAAAACAAACTTCTATCTTTTGTCTAATTTCTTCTATTGTCATCTTAGGTATTCTTCGCATGTCAAAGAAAACGGCAAAATTTTCAGAGTTTGGTCATCTGGGTTCACATACTTCAGCAACAGCAGCAAAACCCATGTCTTAGATTTTTTCGAGAAAATAGCCCCGTAGCTTTATTCTAAAAACTCTGTGCTTTTTTCCAAGAATTTATTTGCATGTGGGTCAAAACACTT